>PVHP010006912.1:0-59037 GCA_004024765.1 Zapus hudsonius | reverse complement strand
GAGCACATGTGTGTTTATAAGTTTAGAGGCCTGAGAACACCATCCACCTTTTAAACAATATTTATTTATTTACAAGCAGAGAGAGAGAGAGAGAGAGAGAGAGAGAGAGAGAGAGAGAGAGAGAGAATGGGTGCTCCAGGGCCTCCAACCACTGCAAACAAACTCCAGATGCATGCACCACTTTGTGCATCTGGATTTACGTGGATACTGGAGAATTAATTGAACCCAGGTCATTAGGCTTTGCAGGCAAGCGCCTTAACAACTGAGCCATCTCTCCAGCCCTACCATCCACCTCTTTTTGAGACAGGATCTCTCATTGGCCTGGGATTCACCAAGTAGACTAAATAAGCTAGACACCCAGCCTCCAAAGAGTTCCTTCAGCCAGGCATCCACCTCTCAGCCTTCCCAGCGATGCAATTACAAATCCAAACCATCATGCCCAGCTTTTCATATGTGGGTTCTCGGGAATCAAATGTACATTTTCATGCTTGCAAGGCAAGCATTTTACCAACTGAGCTATGTTCTCAGCCCCAACAA
This sequence comes from Zapus hudsonius, assembly GCA_004024765.1. Classification (NCBI taxonomy): domain Eukaryota; kingdom Metazoa; phylum Chordata; class Mammalia; order Rodentia; family Dipodidae; genus Zapus; species Zapus hudsonius. The sequence continues at coordinate 58,500 of PVHP010006912.1, read as the reverse complement.
TTTAGAATTTCTCAAATATAAAATGCAGCTGTCTTTTAAGGCCAGTAATGGTATCATGATGCCCATTTTACAGGTGAAATAAACTGATATCAAGGAGAAATGTCTCACAAGCCTACAGGTGATACGCTCACCTCCTGAGACAAAGGCTGCTGCCTGCCTCTCTGAGGCCTCGGCACAAACAACTGCCCCAGTGCTTCCCAGAGGGGAATAGTCATGTATCTGGTTTCTTGGGAATTGCTAGAGTTGGCAGAGCAGCTGGTATAGCATCTGGCAGGGGCCAGCAGCAGGCTTCTTCATCCAGGAAGGCCAAGAGGATATAAACAGTAGGTCTGTTCCACTTGGAAGTGTGTACATACATGTTTGGGAAGGGAGAGAAGCAACCACCTTAAGCACCATTCTTGTTCTCTGACTCAACTAAAACAGACAAATGAACCTGACTCCCGCCCTGACTCCTGGCCTAAAGCACCAATACAACTTGAAAGCGATACTATTTATGTGATTTCATTGAACAGGCTCCTGGAAGCTGAAAGGCAGGGCTCCCAAACACCTGTGATGTGAGGATCAGCCACTCAGCCACTTGTTGGGATACCCTGGGTGATGGGTGATAGAATGGGTCTAGCCCTGGGGTCAGACAGGCCCAAGCTCCATGACAGCCCTGCCACTCAAAATGTCCCTCTGAGAAGACCATCAGCAACATCTGGGAGCCTCATAAAAATGTAGAATGCAAGGCTGGGGAACGGACTTAGAACTTAAATTGCTGGCTTTGCAAGCATGAGGGCCTGAGTTATATCTCTAGAACCCACAAGAAAGCCAGCAGTGGTAGCATAAGCTTGTAATCCTGACCCTGGGGCTATGGAAAACCAGAGGATGTCTGGAGCTCAATGCCAGCTAGTCTGGCCTACTTGAGTGGGTTCCAGGCCAGGGAGAGACTGTCTCAAAAGAAGTGGGTAGCATTTAAGGAACAATACTAGAAGCTATCCTCTGGCCTTCACTCACTCACATATGCCTGCACATGCACACACTTGTGCACGTACACACACACACACACACACACACACACACACACACACACACACACGTGTGCACGCAGAATGAAGACCTGTCCCTAGACCTGCCCAATCTGAATCACATTTTAACAAGATGCTCAGGTCATTCCTGCTGCTTGGCTCAGCCATGGTTTCAGACCAGAGGATGCAAGCTCAGATGCCCTAGATCGTGTTCCTAGGGTGTTTCTGAGGTTCTCTGGCAGCAATAAGAAAGAGGCTGCGGGACCTTCTGGCCTCATTTCCTATCCTGCTTCTCTTGGGGATGTTCCTGTGACCTTGGGTAGCATGACCTTTGGGACCTGTGCAAAATGGGGCTCACATCTACCTCTTGAAAAGGCTCAGAGGGTCAGAGGAGGTGTGGCACTCATGCATCCTGGCACCCAGGAACTGATGGCCTTCTCCTCTTCCTTCACTCACCATTTCATCCAGAGAGGATGAGGCTGAGAGGCCTTTAGAAATTTGCTCAAGGTCCCAGTGCTGGCCAGTCAGAGGCCAGTTCACAACCAGGGGACAATTAAGTCCAAAGCTGTATCCCTCTCATAGTCTCCCCCCATGACCCCCCATATCCATGGTACCTTTTGCTTTTCTTTGCATCTTTAGTGTGTGTGTACATGTGAGTATGCATATGGGCACATATATTGTGTGTGGAGGCCAGAGGCTGATGTCTAGTATCTTCCTCTGTTGCTTCTCCACAAGGTCTGGCACTAAACCCAAAATTCAACCAGAACTAGACAAGGTAGTCAAGTCACTAAGTCCCAGAAACCCTTCTGTCTTGTTCTCCTACACTGGGATTACAGGCAGCACTGCCATGGGGGTGCTGGGCATCAGAACTCAGGTCCTCCTGCTTGTGCCCCAAGACTTCCTGATTTTCAAAGTCTTTTTATTTGAGAGAAAGAGAGAGAGACAGAGAATGAATATAGGTGCACCAGGGCCTCCAGCCATGGCAAATGAACTCCAGATCCATGTGGGTACTGGGGAATTGAGCCCAGGCTGTCAGGCTTTGCAAACAAGCACTTTTAACCACTGAGTCATCTCTCCAGCCCCAGCTTCCTCCTGTTGATGCGCTTTGCCTCATGAACTCTTTCGAGTGATGGGGGATGAAAACCAAAGATGATGGGATAATGTTTACATAACAGGTCCCCAGGGTGGGGTCATTGCTGGCTCTCCAAAGTGAGGGAGTTAGAGGAAAACCCAGATTTCCTGAACCCAGGCCAAGGCTCTTTCCAGTGAACCTGTGATGATGTAAAGATGAGAGAAGTGGCAGAGAAAAATGTCATAAGGAGAGATTGTAGCTTTCAACCCTTGTTAGGAAAATGAGCCTACCATCCAGATAAATCTGCCTTCAGCATGACAAGTGTCAGGCTAGAGAGAGCCATAGAATGACAGTCTCAGTTTGCTCTCCCATGTTTAGAAGCAAAGTGTTTTCAGCACCCAAAGGCCAAAAGAAAACACATTTGTTCTTTATAGGCTGTGTATGTTTACATATGATATATACACATATACACAAATACACACAATGGATTACTCTTAGTCATGGGAGTTATGGTCTTAAAGCTGTAGCAAGCACCTAATGATGTCTGTGCAGAGGAAACACAGGGTCATTTTTTTGTTTTGTCTTGTTTTATTTGAGACAGGGACTAATTTTGCAGCCTAGGCTGGCCTGGAACTCACTGTGTAGCTCATGCTTACCAGGCAATCTTGCCTCGGCCTTCCGAGTGCTGGAATTAGAGGGGTGAACCACCACACTCAGCTCTCAGGGTCCTTTAGATCTCAGGCCTTGATATTTTCACTGCCTGATCATACATGACTTTATTTTATGTGTGTTTCTGTTTAATGCCCCTTATTTAATTTATACTGCTGATTTACTAACATTGAACTCACAGAGAACAGTGCTATAACTCAAAATTGCACAAAAGTAATAGAAGATGTGTAATTGTTTTCCCCATGAGAAGCATTCGGTATGACCACTGTACTTGAGGGTACTTTAAATAATGAAGATAGCACAAAAGTGCACGACCACAGCATCAAAGAGACCTTGGAAAGGACACCCGTGTATAGTAGGAGAACTGGAACAAGAAGGCAGAATGTTACCCTGTGTTGTAGTTAACTTTCTCTGTTGCTGCGCAGAAAGAACTCAAGCAAAAGTGGCTTGTGGAGGAATGGTGTTATTTGGCTTACAGACTCAAGGGGAGACTCCATCTTGGCAGGGAAAACGATGGCATGAGCAGAGGGGTGGACATCACCTCCGCCACAGCACTGAAAACAGTGGCAGGAAGGTGTGACAAACACTGGCAAGGGGAAGCTGGTTTATAACCCCATAAGCCCACCTCCAACAATACAGCTTCATCGAGGTTGTAAAACCCAAACTGCCATCAGCTGGGGATCTATCAATCAGAACACATTCATGGGTTGAAGAGATGGCTAAGTGGTTAAGGCACTTGCCTCCAGTGTCTAAAGCCCTGGGTTCAATTCCCCAGGACCCACATAAGCCAGACCCACAAGGTGGTGGCCCTGGTGTGCGCTCTCTGTCTGTCTCTGCTTGAAAATTAATAAATAAAATATTTTTTTTAAAAAAAGAACACATTCGTTTGTGAGGACACCTGGATCAAACCATGACACCTTGTTTCATTCAAAATTTCTCACTGCTAAGCCTATGCCCATGGAAAGCCATGAAAGGCCATGAAGGGGGTCATTATGGGCTACAAGTACATTTTAGTCACTAGGTGGAATTCATGAATCACAAGGTTTGACTGTACATATGCCATCTGCAAAGGGGCACGCAGACCTAAAACCTTTGCTACGGTGGACAAGATTGATAGACGTTTGCTCAAGAGAGGCAGAGGCGCTCAGGGCAGGGCTCAGTGGGAGTTTGCTTGTCTAGCTTTCGCAAGGCTCTGGGTTCCATCCCCTGCACTGCACCAGATAAAACAAAACAAAATGAAACAACAAAATAAAATTAGCTGAGAATAAAGCCACAGGCCATCAGTACTCTCAAAGGACAGGCAGATAGAGGGGAAGGCACAGGGCTGCAGGTGGAGTGACTGCAGGTCCCTCTTCCTTTCCCTCCTTCCCAGCCTGATGGGGTCTTTGACCACTCCTTCCCCGCACCACGAACACCCTGCAGGCCTGGCCATGGACTTGACTTCTGCTGATCAGGAAACTCTCTCGGGATCTCAGTTGCAGGGGAATATCTTGATTTCTTTATTGGTCCCCTGGACTCCATTTCTTCATTTGCTCATTCTTCTTCTTCACCCTCCCAGGCAACATGTGCTCTGGCCAGCTCCTCCCACCAAAAGTGGACAGTGCCGGGAAAGCTCATTATATGAGTCAGAAGGGATCCCAGGCCAGGTCACTGGGAGCTGATGACAGCCGCAAACCTGGCCAAGGGGAAGTGCACGATGCACGGGCTGATGGAAACACCTCATCTGGGGGCTGCCACCTCATCCTCCAGAACAGACAGGACTGTTGAGAGGTGCCCCAACCCTGTCACTGCCTGAGGCACCTCACCGAAGGACGACAAACGCTGTGCATGATGGGAGAAGAGTTACTTGGGTCCATTAGCCTGTGATCACGTCACTGCCCTTCACAGCTTTCAGCTCAGACTGCCTGGGGTTGGATCCCAACTCCACTATTTATTGCCTGTGCCTCAGTATTCCCATCTATAAAATGGAGGCCCCAACAGTACCTGCCTTCCAGGGTTGTTGTGAGGGTTGCACTAAATGAGAGAAAAAAATCTATTTATGTGTATACACACACACACACACACACACACACACACACACACATATATACACACACCTAGAAATTCTTGCACAGAATAAATCAACAGGGCATTTTTAAAAATCAATAATGTCGTAACTGTAGTCTCCTCCTACCCTCCTCCCTGGTCTCAGGTTCTAATCTCAGGAGTGGGGTGCTAAAACTCAAGCCCCAACAGTGGGATCTCTAAAATAACCATACAGCAACTCCCAGGATGAGGTCAGTTGGTTATCTTGACTTTTCCTGGGGATGCAGGAAGTGGTTTTCTTTATTTTAAGAATTTACCCAGAACTTAACTAAATTTACTCCCCCTTTTTGTTTGTTATGAGCAACTATAACTTCAGCTCAGAGAGATGGTTGTGGTGGGTTTTTATAGTTCTTGTTCAGCAAATGTTTACGAGCTACACTACCAAGCATGGATTTATGTACTCTTATTGACTTTACAAACCCATTATTATTGTCTCCATATTAGAGATGAGGAGAGATGAGAAATTAAGCAACCTGCTTGAGGATCCACACCAGAGAATGGTAAACCTAGATTTAAACCAGAAACCCTGATGAAATCGTATAGAATAGTCTAAATATTCTATTCCTCCAACTTGAAGTTGGCCTTAAGCTTGATTTTTCTATTTTTTGGACAGACTACCCTCCAATTTCTGATCTCATATTTTTTGCCTCAACCTCCCCAGTAGTAATCACCATGACAGGTCTTGAACTTGGCTTCTCATGCTATGACAGTGTTATTTTTATTAATGCAATGAGAAAATACCTGACAGAAATAACTTCAGGAAAGAGGGTTTATTTTTGGCTCATTCTTGAGGGCACAGTCCATCAGGGCAGGACAAGAAGTCATGGTGTCAGGAGCATGAGGTGGCTGGTCACGTTGCCATGGTTAGGAAGCAGAGAGAAATGGAGGCCAGTGCTCTGTTGGCCTTTTCATCTTTCTCCTTTGTGTTCAGGCCAGGACCACTCACATCCAGAGTGGGTCTTCCCTCTTCCCTTCTCTGTCAACCCTTTCTGAAAGCACACTCATGGATTCACTCAGAAATATGTTTCCTTGGTGACTGGAAATTGCTTCTAGTGGACAGGAAAGCTACCATCACAGACATGAACCTGGCATGTGAGGGCCTCCTGCCACTGCAAACAGATTCCAGACACACGTGCCACTTTGTGTGTCTGGCTTTCCATGGGTACTGGGAAATCAAATTTGGGCCATCGGGCTTTGCAAGAAAGTGCCTTTAACTGCTGATCCATCTCTCCAGTCCTCTTAAAAGTTTTATTACCTAAAAACATATCCCAGTTAACACAGTAGTGTCTTTGAGTTCTGAATTTTATATTAATGAAATTATAAACGTAGGCATTCTTTGGCATCAGACTTACTTCAGTCCATGGTGTGTTTGTAAGACTCATACAATTATATATGTAGCTTACTTCACTTTAACTGCTGAAGATATTTCATTGGTATGAAGATATTATAATTTACTCTATTGTTAATGAGCATATAAATTCTGGAAATTATGAACAAAATGCCCATAAGCACAAACATGCTTTGGTTTGTACATGATGTGTATAGGTCATGTGAACCCAAAGAACAGCCAAGTAAGGTCATCTTGGTCAATAATATCAGGCCGTATTCCAGGGGCATTGTACCAACCTAATCTTTCATTAGGTGTGTGTGCGTACATGTGTGTGTGTGTGTGTGTGTGTGTGTGTGTGTGTGTGTTCTAACTGCTCCATATCCTCACCAACCCTTAGCAAGCAATAGTAATCCTCTCCTTTGTCATTATTCTTGTGGTTCTGAGGCAGCATCTCACTGTGGTTTTAAACTATATTTTCTTTCCATCGACTCTTGCCCCTCCCCCACACCCTGCATTGAGATTACACGTAGGCACCATCACACCTCATTTTTTTACGAGGGCGCTGAGGGTTGAATTCAGGCCCTCATTCTAACAAGGCAAGCACTTTACCCATTGTGCTATCCCCTCATCCATCCTTTATATGTTAAATAATCTCTGGGTTCCTTATAGTCCCCAGTACTTATAGTCCCCAGTTGTCGTACCATATAATCTAGGGGATAATGATAAGAAACTATGTCTATACGTGTTCAGTATAGAAATGGTATTTTCCTGGATAGTTCAGGTCTGTAGTTGGTGGGATCTGTAGATGTGGGCCTCAGGATTTGGCGACTACTTGAGTTCAATCATCACCACTGTTTCCTCTCGTTTCTAGTCTTGTTAAACTTTCAACCAAGGAAATAAACTTGTGCTTATGTCTCTAGTTTGACACAGTGATACTGTGCTGTACTCTGATGTGGGGTCTCGGGAGACTGCTAAGTGGTTAAAGGTGCTTGCTCTGTAAGCCTGCCGGAGTTTCCTTTGCCCTCAGAAAGGCAGATAAATGCAAAGTGGCACGAGCATCCATAATCCCAAAGGGAGGTGGAGTCAGGCAGATCCTGAAGCTCATGGGACCATCAAGATTGTACTTGCCAGCAGCGAAAACAATTGAGATCCTGTTTCAGAAAAAGCTTGGAAGAAAACCAACACCTCAAGCTGTCTGACTGCCACATGTGTGTTATGACACACAGGTATTCATGCGCACACACATATACAGATACAAACATACACACAAAATAATTTTTTAAAAAGACACTTTGGCCGGGCATGGTGGTGCACGCCTTTAATCCCAGCACTCGGGAGGCAGAGGTAGGAGGATCGCCGTGAGTTCAAGGCCAGCCTGAGACTACACAGTGAATTCCAGGTCTGCCTGGGCTAGAGTGAGACCCTACCTCAAAAAACAAAACAAAACAAAAAAAAAACCCCACAAAAACCATGTTGTTATGGGAGGCTGTCTCTTGATTGCTGGATGTTTAGTAGCTCCTTGACTTCCACCTGTTAAGTAACAGAAGCACCCCTGTCCCTATACCCCTGCCAAATTGTAACAACTAAAACTGTGTCCAGAAGGACCAATACCCTCTTGGAGACAGACCCCCATCCCAAACCACCTGCTCCCCAGACTTCTGGAAAGCTCCTGGTATGTCTCACCTGTCTACCAACTCCCCAAACCACAAAGCATTTCACTAGGCTTTGATTTCTCTTCCTCGTGACGTCTACTGCTCTCTGTTTAAATTCAAGGGAGTTTCCTTGCTTGTTGGGACTCTTTACATCTCCAGGCACACTCACTGTGTGCAGCTTTCCCATACCCTCACAGGAACTTGACTTGGTTCCTCTCCCTGGCATGCTGTTAATCATCATGGCCATGGAAGGCCATCTGCTTGTCTTCCCAAATCGAACCTCAGCTCTTTCTTCTTGCATCTTTCCCATCTTCATGACCTTCCTGAAAGCTCCATCCTTTCTGTACTGTTCTCTACCAGGCAGGCTATCTACCCATCTATCCATCCATCTATCTATCCATCTATGTATCTATCTATCTATCTATCTATCTATCTATCTATCTATCTATCTATCTATCTATCTATTGATCTATCTATCTATCTATTGATCTATCTATCTATCTATCTATCTATCTATCTATCTATCTATCTATCTATCTATCTAATCTATCATCTACCTATCAACCATCCATTATCTAATATCTATCTATCTATCTATCTATCTATCTATCTATCTATCTATCTATCTATCTATCTATCTATCTATCTTTCTATCTATCTATCTATCTATCTACCTGTCATCTATCTAGTATCATTATCATATCAGTATCACCTGTAATATCTTATATCTGTATTCATTTTTGAGAGAGGGTCTTGCCATATAGGTCTGGTTGGCCTAGAACTTGCTATGTAGACCAAGATATCCTTGACTCCATGATCCTACTGCTCCAGCTCCTGAGTGCTGGGATAATACGTGTGTGTTCTCACATCCTTATCTTATGATGCTTTCTCCTCAACTCCCTGAGGATGGGAACTGGGTCCTATTGCTCCTCTTATTCTTGGCACAGAGTAGACACAGGTCAGTGGGTATCAACACAGAAGTAAAGTGTGCTTGAGGGAGGCTCAGTGATTGCACCCAACAGCTCAGTGACGCCTCCTTACCTGGTGTCTTCAGGTGTGTTCTCCCTGCTAGTCTCTGGCTACCCCTCTTCCTTCCTAGGAGAAGTATGAGGACTATAGGAGGTATGCACTGTGTTCTCCCTCTCAGCACAAACATGACACATCCTATGCTCAGTCAACTCACCAAGGTTGTTCTCGCAAGTTTTCCCATTCCAAAAAGGGAGAAAAGTCCTTTCTCCTTGATCTCAGCATTATGCAAACCACAGTTTATTCTGGTCTGTGCCATCGTTTTTCTTCAGCACTGTGCTTTCCTTTCCCTTTAGGGCCTGAGTTTCTCAGACGCAGGTCCCTCTCCTGAGATTGCATCAGTTCCTGTAAGCACTTTCTTACTCACTGCTGGGGATTCGTTTAAGCATTAGTTCTAGAATTCAATTCTTGGGAGCCCTTGAACTTTATAGAGCTGTCCAAGATGATGGCCTTGGGCAGAGGAAAAGGGACAGCCTAAAGCAAGTGCAGTAAGAGGCAACTGATAAGTTGACTTGGTAACAGTTTGAATGTGGTGGGAGATGATGACTCCTAGGTCTCTGAATTGCATATTTGTGTTTCTTTGTGGTGATGAGGATGTAGGATATAAACCCGGGCCTGGTCCATGCCAGTCAAGTGTTCTACCTATGAGCCCAGCCCTCAGATTTCTGTTTTGAAGCAACTGCATGACTGATTTCTGAAGGAAGATGAAGAAGTGGTGGGGAGACCAAGTTGTCTGGGAAGATGATGGACATTGTTGGGGATCCTTATAGGCAGGTTTCCATGGAGATAAGGTGGAAGAGCAGAGGAGGTAGTTGGGGATAAGAGCTTGGTAATTTGGACAGGAAATGTATCTTGGGAAGCTGTTGATATGTGGATGGCTGATGAAGCTAAGCGAGTTGAGAGACCACAGGCAGGATGTGCTGATAGAGTGGCTGTGGTTGGGGGAAGTATATGAGGAAAAGTCCTCGAAGGAGAGTGATTATACAGCCACAGAAATTGAGGGAGAAAGCCAGAGAGGAGCTTCTATTGGAGGTCAGTAGAGGACAAGTTTTGGGATGGCTGGATGTCCAGCAGCTTTTTTTTTTTCAAGGTAGGGTCTCGCTCTCTAGTCCAGGAGGCTGACCTGGAATTCACTCTGTAGTCTCAGAGTGGCCTTGAGCTCACTGCAATCCTCCTACCTCTGCCTCCCGAGTGCTGGGATTAAAGGCATGCGCCACCCGCCCGGCTTTCCAGCAGCTTTAAATGATCCAGAGACATGCCTGCTGAGTTAGCAACCGAAGAAGATTCATTGGAGACCGTAAGGAGGGTCGCTTCAGCCAGCCCAGAGCTATAGGGTAAGGGTGGAGGGTGGGGGAGGAGGGAGAGGAACAGGGAACCGACATTGGTTGGTGCCTATTCATTTATTCATTTATCATTTATCCACTCAACCAACAGCAGGGCTATGACATACCAGGTTGGATTATAGAGGAGTTGCTGTAAGTATACTCTTCCCCTCTTTCTCTCTCTCCTTTCTATCTGCCATGAGGCATAGGATGTTATGCCTCACCATGTTCCAGACACAACAGGTCCAAGTAACCATGGACTGAAACTCACGAAACTGTGAGCCCAGAACTCTTTCCTGCTGTAAGTTTTCTTAACTATTTTGTCACAGCGACAGAAGGCTGACTAACACAGGAGGATTAAATTTTAGAGACTACATGACAGATGAAGAAGTCAAGGGAAGCTGGATCCAAACTTGCCCGTCCTGTCATGCTGGACCCTCTCTTTCCTATGCTTCCTGAAGGTGGGACATGGTCAAGGGAAGGCAAAGCAGGTGGTGAGGCATATAGGTATATGGTTTAGAATTATACATTGGCTGAGCTGGTCAAACCAAGACTTTTATTTAGTCTCATGTCGCTTAGCTCCTGCTATCCTTTATCTGAGACCTACTGTGTGCTGGCTGCCTGTTTGCCTCAGGCCTTTCCAACAGGGATAGCAAACACTGAGAACCACGTGTTTCCACTTGGTTATAATTGAGCAAAGATATGAGAGGTACAGTGTGGTGGCTCCCGACTGGCACCATTCTAGAACTTTCCCTGTGGGACCCTCATGCATGTAGCTTGATAGATGCAGACCCATCTCTACATCCCTGTACTGGAGGTGGGCACATGAACCCAAGCAGTCTTCCATGAGACAAGAAGTAGAGATAGTGCAAAGAAAAGGCATCTTTAGCATTGGGGATGGTGAACTTGGAGACCAGGGTGGGCCATCCAGTCATTCTGACTCTTTGAAGAAAAGCTAAGCAGCAGTGAACACAGCCAAGAGATCTAGACAGAGACTGAGCTGAGTCTTTCATTTGAGCTCCTGAATCTAACTCTTCCCAAATCAATCAAGAACTAGCCCAGAGGTAGCAACTGTTGAACCAACAGATTATTGGGTTTTCTCTGATTTGAGTTGGGCTTTCAAAATTGCAACTGAGAAGCTAACAGCTATAGTTTCTCAGGATGTCAGTTGTAACCATGCCAAATCTTCAGGTTTGCAGAAGCTGATGAGCAGGGGCTCCTGCTGTGAAGCTATGTGCACCTGCACTTCCTAGATGCTTGCCCAGGAGTTGAGGGAGAGTAACACGAACTGATAGCACAGCTCTGGAGAGGATGATAGTCTGCCATGCAAGAGAATTGTGTTCTATAAAAACGTTTTCCCTTTATGTATTTTAAACTATAATCACAGAGGACTGTAAGCCAGTGACTCCAGGCGGTGCTCAGAGCACTTGATAGGGAGCATGCCACCCAATGGAAATGTAGAGGAATGTGGATTGAGGAGCAGATGGACATGAATTCTTTTGACTCTCCATCTTGGGGGACTGTGCTATGGTTGGGTTGCAGGGGGAGCAACCAGTAGTCTGGGGAAGCTGTGGATGTTTGCGTGGGGTATCGGAGACTTATTCCTCATACCTTTCCCATGCCGGCATGGGCATGTCCCAGCTTGATCACCACGGGGAAGTGCGGGGCTGTGAGCTGAAAGACACAAGAGGAAACCACTTGTTAGTATCTCAGAGCGAAGCTGCTGCCTGTCATGTCATGTTACCAGGAATGCACACAAGAATGCTTTGCAGATGGTCAGCCTACCATGGTTCTAATACCCTAGAGTTTGGCTCAGCACACTTTTATCTGCCAAAGGAAGTCCTGATCCCTTAGAACCAGCTTACCTGGGGCACCCACCATACTGCAGAGACAGTAAAATGGTGCCAACCAATTGGTTTCAAATTCTGGCTTTGGTACAGTGCAACTGCAAAGAAAGCATTCCATTCACTGGTGCTCAGTCTTCTCATCTCTGAAATGGGGGAAATAAAGCATCTACCCCATAGGATTGCATGAGTTATTACATGTGTGTCTGTAAATGACAGCTTCATGTTTTCCAGCATAGTTGGTTTACATTAGTCTCTGTTCAATAACACTGCAACTTCCTGGAGATTTTCATTCCTTCCCTTAAGTTCTCTCCAGGCCACCATAAGAGGTTTTTTAGTAGCTGGTGTCTTACCCACCTCTGGCAAAGCACTTATTGGCTGCACCTTGTGGGTGCCATGCTGAGTGGCCATGTGATGTTAGCATCTTTGAAGAGTTCCACTGCCTTGCCTTCTTGGCACCCTGTTGAATCGCCAGCTCCTGGAACAATTCTGATCCCAAGGCAATGATGAAGACCGACTCTGTGCTTCAGTCTGCCCTCTCAGCAAGACCTTCAAGGTCTTTTAGTGTCCTCCTTCACTTGATGATAAAGTGAGGAGTGTGGGGTTGGACAGCTTTTCTGCTTGCTCAAGCCCACTGATGCTTGCTTAGCAAGGGTGGTGGAATCCAGGACTCACATGTGAGCTATGATCTGTCTTTTTGTCGCTCCTTTGTTGTTTGAAGTGTTTGGTTTCCAGGGGTCTGTTTTGGTTTGCTTGAGGGCAAAGGTTGTCCTTTCTCATTATGTAATGCCACTCTCTTCTACATGGGTAAACATGTTGCACCATAGGGGATCACCACATTCCTCTCTCTAGGCTGCACAGATATCTGTCACCCTGTTCAGGATCATTCCATAACAATGCTCTCTGTCCTTAAGCACCTGAGGCACCCTGAGGAACCCAGCTCTTCCTTTTTGGTGTGTATAGTGCCAGACCAAGCTGACACAGACCCAATGGCTGTCTGTGGTCACAAGTCATTGTATGACCTCATCTGTGTTCTTGGTTGCTAACTGCATTGGATTAAGAAAAACCTAGAAGGACTGGAGAGATGGTTCATGAGTAACCTCACAAGGAGGGCCTAAGACAGCCCCCAGCTCACATGAGACCTCCTGAGTTTGATTTCCCCAGCACCCACATAAACATCTGGGCATGAACATGCTGTGTAACCCTGTCCTGTGAGAAGCAGAGACCAGAGAATCACTGGGTCTCCCCAAAATGCAACAGACTCTGTCTCAAGGCAACACATGGATGAGCAATGAAGGGGGGGGGGAAACCTGACATTCTCCTCTGGTCTCTGCATGTGTGCACACAGGGCATGTGCATCTGGACATACACATGCATACACGACACACACCATCCCACACATACTATGCACATGCAAAAACAAACAAATGAAAATCCCTCTAGGAGATTAATGAAGCACACTTCTGGGAGGTCTCTGAGATGATTAGATCATGAGGGCCTAGCCTAATGAAAGAATTAATTAATCCCTCTATGGGTTCAAAAATATAGTGGCATAATTGGGAGGTGGTGGAAGGTAGAAGGTGGGTCCTTGTTGCAGGAAGCATTTCACTGTCCCTGAAGTGTTCTTGGAGACTATCCTGCCCGACTCCTTCCTATGAAGGCTCCATTCTGCTTACTTAGACATGCTGTGAGCTGTTTCCCCAAACCCCGCCCCCAACTACGGTGGACTGACACCTCTGACACCATGAGCTAAAATCAATCCTTCCTCCTTTAAGCCGTTTCAGTCAAGAATTTTGATGCAGCAATGAGAAAAATCTCCAACACATCATCTCATTCTATGCCCACAGTGGCCCCTTCAGGCGATTTGAGAAGGTACTATTATTACTATTAAACCATTTTACAGATAAAAAATTTGAGACTCAAGTCAGCCAAGAGATAAGTACTTAAGCCTAGTTCTGTCAAACTCCAAGCTCGATGTGAACAATTTCCTTTGCTTTCTTCTCGAATTAAGGCTAAAATTTACCAAAGGTGATAGCATCCATCTTTTAAATAAAGAAGCAATATTTGATTTTTTTATTCCAAAAGCAATATGCACTCATATTTGGAAACATGTAGTGAAGAGTTAAGTATAGAAAGATAGTGACAATTATTCTCAGACTTTGACAATTTTGGTGCATTGACTGCTGGTCTGTGAAAAAAAAGTTTTTTTTTTTTCTTTTGATTATTTCAAGACTGGGAGTATAGTGCATATACGATTTTGTTTCCTGGTCTTTCTATTTCATATTATGTGATGAGAATGTTCTTGGTGGCTATTATATGTTAGTTTAATAGCTATGAAGTATGTCATCTCTGAAAATAGTTTTAAGAGCAATATTAGGCCATTACCTTAATTAAGACATAAAACACTGACCAAGACATTGAAACCCATGATGCAATTCTTTCTATGAGGTAATTCCTTTCTGTTTCTGGAGATGACTAGTACATTAGCTTATTCCATTATATTAGCTCACATTATTAGATATGATTACTAAGCAATCAATGTTGCACATTTCTACATCTTACACAAATGGTGCCAAAGAATCTATTCTGTATGGCTATTTTTGTATATGGTGACACTATGTGTGTTGGTGCATATAACGGATTTATTTCATTAATGCACATAGGTGACATTCATGTATGTTGGTGCATATAACCAATTTATCTCATTGATGTACATATGGCGATGTTCATGTGTGTGGTGCATATAACTGATTTATCTCATTGATGCACAGTGCTCTCTCCGTTTCTTCACTACAACACCATTTATCCATTTCCTGCGGGTGAGTATTTAGTTGCTTTCTATTTTTCCAACTGTAAACATTACTGCTGCAATCATTCTTGGACATGACCCCCTCTGAGCATGTGTGTGTGTGGGTGGTGTGTTCTCTAGGGAGGAATTACTGGGTTTGAAGAACACTCACCACAGTTTCCTAGACATTGCCAAATCGCTCCTCAAAGTGGTTCTATCAACTTACGCTTTCAAGAGCAGAAAAAGAAGTCCTAATACTTAACCTTGAAAGACTTACATTATACTACTGTGATCAGTTTGTGCTCATTTTCAACATGGACTTTTGTTAACACAGTTATCACACCCAACTCTCCACAGAGATGCAGGCATCCCAGCGGTGCAAGGATTAGGGTTGGCTTCTACCTCATGTGAAGTTTGAGCTAGAGGGGAGGGGAAATGGGTGCTCTCTTCCCTGTGCCCCTCCCAATATAGTCACATCCTGCATTGGTCGCCTGGAACCAACAAGGATGGTGACTTGTTGGTCGGTGGTCCTTCATTTACCTTCTGCTTAACCTTGGGGCTAATGTTTAATCTCTGTGGACCTTAGTTTCCAAATCTTCAAAAGGGGCTGGTGATGCCTAACTTGCAGGGCTGCTGGGTGGGAAGAAACAAGGAATATCATCAACTACTTAGCTGACAGAGCTGAAATTGGGGGTATAAAGTAGAAGAGAGTGGAAGGTGATAGCTCTGACTTTGTGGGAGCAATGGGGAGGAGATACAGGAAGACTGAGCAATGGAGGAAGGAGAGCAGAGGCTCTGGCCTCACATGGATCCCTGGTCTGGGAGGGAAAGAGCTGATGTCAACTCGGGATAATCAGGAGACCATACCAGGGAGGGGAAGGGGTCAGGTGATTACAGGTTGGCAATTTAAATCTGCAAGAGTCTGATTGTGATGGTTAATGTTGATTGTTGACTTAGTTGGATTGAGAGATGCCTGAGAGGCTAGTGAAGCACACCCACCCTTGAATGTGCCTATGAGGACCTTTCTAGAATGACCAGATGATGTGTGCTCTGACCTAGTCAGTGGTTTAATCCATGGAAGGACTCACACTTTGAGTAGAATATCTGACAGTGGTGTAATCTGTGGAAGGTGGGGCCTGGTGAGAGGATTTGGCCATTGGGAGTGTGTTTTTTAAAGGCCCATCTTTCCCTTCCCATTTCCATCTATCTCTGTTTCCTGCCCACCATAAGGTGAAGAATCCATGATGATCAGCCCTGCTTTGGGCCCAGAATCAATGGAACCAAAACTATGGACGAAAGCCTCTGAAGCTATGAGACAAAGATCTTCTTCCTCCCTTAAGTGGTTTCTGCCAGGTAGTTTGCCATAGTGATGAAAAAGCTAAGTAATAACTCCTGATGCAGCCCTTGTGTTAGTGTGGATTGTAGTAGGTATAATTTCTAGGCTTGGCCCCCAGATGTCATATCACAGTGTCTGGGGCCTGTGGATATGGTAAGCTGTCAGTGATTGTCTTATGCAATATAGTATAGATGACCTTAAAAAGGAGGTTATCTAGATGGGCATAATTTCATCCTATAAAACTTTTTATTAAAAGAAACAAAAATAACAACAACAAAAAAAACCACATCTTTTCAAAGGTGCCAGAAGAGGAAGCAAAAGAAATTCAAGACAGGAGAAAGACTCCACACATCATTTTTGCTTTGAGATGAAGGAGGACATGGGGGAAGAAATAGGGATGGGCTTCTGGGAAACGGAGGGTCTTGGCTGATAGGTAATGGGAAATGGGAACCTCAGACCTATAGTCACAAAGAACTGAATCCAGCCAAGGATGAGAATAAGCTTTGATGCGAATCTCAAGTTCTGAAGGAGAAAGCAGCACACAGGCACCTTGATTTAACCTCTGAGAGTTCTCTGAGCAGAGAACTCTGTCATGCCACCCTGGGCCTCTGACCTCCAGAATCATGGCATAGCCTGGGGAGTGTTTTTAAACTGCTGAGTTTGGGAGAAGGGATTGTTAGTGACTGAGTAGAAGAAACAAGAATGAAATGACAATTTCATGGGACACTGTAGCAGAACCAGAAGTCAAGGTCATGTGCTTTGACTCTCAAACAGATTCTCTCTTCCAAGACATGCTTCCTTGGGAATCACATGTGGGTCTGAGACATGATAATTGCTCTCCTCTCATGACAGTGAGAGACACAATGTCAAGTCAGTTCAGCAGGAACTACCTGAGTGGGAACCAGGTGGCCTGCTCTGGGTTTGTATTGTGGCAGGTTGCACAAGCTTATGACAGGATTTCTGTCCTCCAAGGGCTTTTGGAGAAGTGAGCTGGGGAATGACACACAGCGGGAGGCAACACGAGGCCAGTCTGACACTGGTGGGGGTCTCGGGAATTCTCCATGGACAGGGAGGTTCTGATTCAGAAGAATGAGGAAGGTGGGAGGTATGGATGAGGCTTAAAATTCCCCTGAAGGTGAACAAATGGTGCAGAGTACTGTGGCTTGCCCACGTTGGATATTAGATTCTTAAAAAAATGGTAATTTTTATATTTCTTTTTTTTTGAAATGGACTCTTATGTAGCCCAGCCTGGCCTCAAACTCACAGTGTAACCAATATGTCTTTGAACTTGTGTTTCTCCTTCCTCTTGTCTCTTAAGTGCTGGGATTACAGGTGTGCAACCCCACACTTCTATGAATGCTGGGGTTTGAACTCAGGTCCTTGTTCACCCTGGGCAAGCACTCTATCAGTCTCAGATGTTTAGATTCTTCATGTGCAAAAATCAATAGAGATTGATCAAAAATAATGGTTTATTATACTTAATATAATTTTATCTGTATTAAAGGTGTTGTAAACTCAATAGCTGAAAAGATTGATATACTTGAATGAAGTGCTGCTCTTTAGCTTTATTAAAGAAAGTTGGAAGGATCTTTTAATTGCCAGAAATACTGGGAGTAGAAGCTATATCTGGATTTATAGGATGTGGAAAATCAATTTAGAAAAATTTGAGAATTTCTAAGAAAGATATTTGCAAGAAAACATTCTGAATTGTTATATAAAGCAATGACTTTTCCTGACAGGAGTGGAAAATTCCCTTTCCTATTTTTGTACTCTAACTTGTTGGAAACAGCATTCGTAGAACCACGTATGGGCTGGCAGGAGCTAAGCTGGTGTTGGGAAGAAGGAAGAGCCAGTTTGGGGCCAGATTATTGGGGTCCTACAAAGCAGAGGCAGAGTGGGTTGTTAGGATGGATTGTGGCAGAGAAGGACAGTACTGGAATAGGAGAGTGACCTGGCTTTGTGGGGAGGGTGGATTGTACCTGGAGAGACTCAAGGCTCCGAGTCTGACCTTGCAATTGACCAGAACAAACACTAAGTGCCACTGGCTGGTTCTCTGCTGGGATGGAGATGGTGGGCAGAGTGGAGATACTTTCAGAAGTTGCTGTTGTTTACCACTTTCTAAATTAAAATAATAGTATCGAAAGGATCATAGAAATTCAAGATGGGACTGGTCTGCCTTACCACTGAGCCAACTCTGTGTTTGTGCTGGCCGGTGCTGCTTCACTCTGCTCCCTCCCATGTGCAGTGGAAGGCTAGGGTGGCTGCAATAACGTAGAGAGAGGACTTCATACCCACCTTCCCCTTAACATTATTCCACATGTGTTTTTCCGTTTGCCAGACAGTTGCCTTACATTCTCCCTTCCTCCCTTTCCCCTTCCCTAGCTCACGTGACTAATCATACCTGCCTGGTGTGTATTTCTTTTTATTGCCCACCACTTTTGTCTTTGCACACGTGTGCACACACAGATAATTGAGGTTGATGCTTGATTTTTCAAAAATAGTTCTTACAGCCATGAGTGGTGGCACATGGCTTTAATCCCAGCACTTGGAAGACTAAGGCAGAAGGATCACCATGAGTTCCAGGCCAGCCTAAGACTACATAGTGAGTTCCAGGGCAGCCTGGGCTAGAGAGAGACCCTACCTCAAAACAACAAATTAAAAAAACAGCTTTTACCACTTTTTAAGTGTGTGTATGTGTGTTTGTATGTATGTGTGTATGTATGTGTGTGTTTGTATGTGTGTATGTGTGTGTGCATGTGCGTGTATGTGTGTGTTTGTGTATGTGTGTGCATGTATGTGTGTTTGTATGTATGTGTGTATGTTTGTATATGTGTGTATGTATGTATGTATGTGTATATGTGTGTATGTATGTGTGCATGTGTGTATGTGTGTGTATGTGTGTGTGTGCGTGTGTGTACACAGTAGTGTATGTGGAAGTCAGAGGACCACTTCAGCTCTCAGTTCTCACCTTGCACTTTGTTTGAGGCTGGGCCTCCATTGCTTTGCTCGTCAGGCTAGCTGGCCTGAATCTAGAGAACTCTCCTGTCTCCCCTTCCATCTTGCTCTGGTGTACTGGGATTACAGGTATCTGCTATAGTATCTGGCTTTACATGAAGTTAAGGAGCCAAATTTAGGAACTACACTCACACCACAAGTGCTTTATCTAATGAGCCATTTCCCTAGCTGTGCACCCCTCCCAACCCCACACCACAGTGCTGGAGATGGAGCCCAGGGTCTCATGCATGCTAGAGATGTGTTTTGCCACTAAGCTATACCCCTAACTCACTCATCACTACACACCACACCATACACAACCTCTTTCCATGTTAACAGACATGATCCTAACCCAATCACTTTAATAGCTGTACAATTTTCCAGATACATACTGTTGTAGTCAGCTTTCTAGTTGCTGCACAGAAAGAACTCAGGCAAAAGTGGCTTGTGGAGGAATGGGTTTATTTGGCTTATGAACTTGAACTTGAGGGAAGACTCCATCATGGCATGGAAAATGATGGTATGAGCAGAGGGGTGGACGTCACCTCCACCACAGCACTGCAAACAATGGCAGGAAGGTGTGCCAAACACTGGCAAGGGGAAGCTGGCTTATCACCCCCATAAGCTCACCCCCAACAACACAGATCTAGTGAGGTTGTAAAATCCAAACGCCATCAGCTGAGGCTCAATTATCCAGAACACATTCATTTGTTTGTGGGGGACACTTGGATCAAACCATGACAGTCCGCCCCTGGCCCCCACAAACTAATAATCATTCAAGATATAAACACAATATGTTCAGCTCAACTCTTAAGTCCCCACAGCTTTCAATTGAGCCATAATACCAAAAATAAACCCGTAATGTCACAGAACATTCACAATGCAAAACACCAGGCATGGCAAAAACAGATTGAACCAATACAAAATCTAAAACAAGCAGGGCAGCATCAGTCTCTAACTCCAAGTTCAATGATTCTAACAAATAACAAGTCTCTTGGAGATTTGATTCCGCCCCTCCAGCTCGGCTACTCACAGTCAGGGAAAACTTCATCCGGTGCTGGCAATCGCCTTGGCAGCCATCCATAGTCTTGGAATTCATTGGGTCTCCATTGTAACCCACAGTTCATCCTCATGGCTCCATTGGTCTTCATGCAGGCAATCTAGCACACCTGCTTAACACTGCCAATGGCTATTTTTCAAAAACAAACTGTGTTGCAAATCCAATGACCCTCTCTTTCTAACCAATCTCCATTCTATAGAAACAGGTGGGCTACCAATTTGTTAATCCAGGGGGGGGAACAAAGCATTCAGGCCCCTTACTTCAAAGAATCTGCATTCTTCCTGTTGTTCCAATGCAGACCAGCTGGCCCAATCTCAGTGGTTGTAATCTCTCAAATGATTGCAGGTGAACGGGCAGAAGTTTTTGCCCAAAGATATTTCTTTCTGTGCCATCTCCATCTGCTCACACTAGTCCATCTTTACGTCAAGCAACCCTGCACAGGTTCCCAGGACACAGGAAGGCAGAACGCAGCAAGCCTCTCACACAAACTGCTTTTGGAACAGTCCTGACAAAGTTCTTTCTCATCCTCATAAGCCAAACCTCACAGTCCATAGTTCTTATTGCATTCAGGTCTTTTAACTCTGACCAGAATGGTCCATCAGGCTGTACTCACAGCACTGCGAGGTGTCTCTCAGGACAAGGTTTTAAATCCTTCCACATTCCTCCTGCAGATCACTTCCAAAAGGCCAAAGCCACAAGACCAGGGTTCTAGCAGAAACAGATGACCCCGCTCTCTTGTACCAAAACTGTTGTAGTCAGCTTTCTAGTTTCTGCGCAGAAAGAACTCAAGCAAAAGTGGCTTGTGGAGGAATGGGTTTATTTGGCTTATGGACTTGAGGGGAGACTCCATCATGGCAGGGAAAATGATGGCATGAGCAGAGGGGTGGACATCACCTCCGCCACAGCACTGCAAACAATGGCAGGAAGGTGTGCCAAACACTGGCAAGGGGAAGCTGGCTTATAACCCTATAAGCCAACCTCCAACAACACAGCTCTAGTGAGGTTGTAAAATCCAACTGCCGTCAGCTGAGGCTCGGTCAATCAGAACACATTTATTTGTTTGTGGGGGACACCTGTATCAAACCATGACACATACACACTGAAATTCTTTAGCCACTGTCCTCTGAATGTTCTCTCTCTGTCTCTCTCCCTCCTTCTTTACTAAAAGAAAACTAAAAGTTTACTAAACTTTACAAAACTTCCCTAAGTGCTTCTGTACACATGTCCTTTTGAACTAGTCATTTACTTTCTAGGGGCTGGAACAGGAGCTCTTGGAGGGGAGACAAGCAGTGTTTGGAGACTTCGAGTGGGTCTCTATACCAGTCATTAGAGCTTCTGAAATGAAGGTTTGCCATAGTGCTGTATGCAAGCAGTCCACACATGGTGTCATCTCACAGGCTAAGACTGACACCCTTTATGGAAGTGCGGTGAAGCTTAGCACTCTTCCCCACATTACAGGCACAAAAGCAAAGCAAGTCTCTCCCCCCATGTAGGACAGGAAGGAATGGATGAGCTGCCCCTTGACCACCCATCTCTTCTGCCCTGTTCCCCTCCCTTTCCAAGCTGTTCATATGGGTCCCAAAGGCCATTCCTATTTCCATGTACCAACTCCTCCCCAAACCCAGACAGGTCACAGAGGACAAAAAACATCTTGTCTGCTATTTTCTCTCTTCCCTTCCCAACAATAGTTTCATTTAGTTCCCTTGGGGATGGCCTTTCACAGGCCCTTGTCCCCGGTCCCATGGCCCTGGGCACTCGAGAGTTCAACACTGCCCCATGGCAAGAGGCCTGACATCCTGTAAGAGGGGACAGATGGATCTCTGAAAACAGATCCCCACCCTGATAAGGCCTTATTCCAAATTATCCAATGAAGCTAAAATAAGTGAGGCATCCACGTGTTCCTGCAGGATGCTTCCTTGGGAGGTTCAGAGTTCCACAGGCTGAGGCCAGGGTGACGCTGGACCGACCTCACCCTCAAGCTTGGAACCAGACAATGAGGACTTGGAGCGGGTCCTGCTCAGCTTCCCACACAGAGACCATTCTCTTTTCATTTCTGATACAGGAGCGTTAAGTACCTACAGTCTTAGGTCCTGGCTGAACCATTGTTATGGCTTGAGTGTGTCCTCAAGGGTTTATGTGGGAAGCTTGGTCCTCAGAGTGTGTTGAGGTGACAGACCTGTATGAAGTGGGGCCAAGTGCGAGTTGGTTGGGTCATTGGTGTGTGCTAAGTAGTTCTTGTGGGACCCTGTTTAGTTTTGCAAGATCAGTTAGAGAAGCCCGAGCCCAAGTCCTCTCTGCTGCTTCAGCTTCCTGCCTTGCTGGGTGATCTCTCCGCCCTGCACACAGTTCTAGCATTGGGTGTCATTCATCATGAGGTCCTCACAAGAGGCTGGATTGATGGGGTCACCCCATCTTGGACTTGCAGCTATCCAAGCTATAAGTGAAATGAACATCTTTTCTTTATTAAGTATCCAGTCCCAAGGAATTTCATCACAGTACCAGAAGAGGAAATCAGAAATTGGAGAAGGCTGGGGAATCTCTAGGGAGGAGCCTGGCTACCTTTCCTTTCCCTTCTGTTTCATCTTGTGTTCCTACATCCTCCTTCCCTGGCCTCTGACTACCAGAGGTGCTCCCAGCCACTTACTGAGCGAGCCAGGCTTCCTGCAGCCTCGAGGCCTTTGCCTACCTTTGCCTACCTTTGCTTGAGCTGTCTTAGCATTCTTCTAGAGCCTTCCCTTTAGAACTTCCTGCATCTGATGAGATTCTGGAGAGCCCTCCCAGGTCACTGGTCTAAAATAAATGCTTCCTGGCATCTGCCCTGTGGAACTTGAATGCTGTTTTCATGGCTCTAGCCACCATTTGCATTTCTTTACTGTTTCTCCACTCACCCTTAGGTGCTCAGAAGATGGGAACTTTGGTTTTACTTACCCCCATAACTCCAGGTCCTACACAAGACCTGATGCAAAGCACATACTCTGTACATAGTATTCTGTTAGTCAGCTTTTCATTGCTATGGCAAAATACCTGAGACAAACAACCTGTTAAGAAGAAAGGCTTGTTTTGGTTTATGCTTTCAAAGGCTTTGGTCCTTAATCGTTTAGCCCTTTGGTCTTTGAGCTCATGGTAAGTCAGTGCATTGTGATGGGATATGTGCTGAAGCAAGCTGCTCACCCAGAGGCAGCCAGGAAGTGAAGACAGGGGAAGAGGAAGGGCCAGGGTCCCAATGTCCCCTTCAAAGAACTGCCCCCAGTGACCTAACTTCCTTCCATGAGGCCGCACCTCCTAAAAGTCTGGTCACTTCCCAACAGTGTCACAGGCTGAAGATCAAGCCTTCATAATATGGATCTTGGGCAGGCGGGGGGAGAGGGGAATATTCCAGATTCACACTGTAGCAAGATAGCTGTTAAGTATTAAGCAAGCCTTCCATGGCAGGTGAAGGAGGGCATAGTAAAACAGGCATAGTTGGAAAGAATTTGGGGGAACAGGGATGTGAAAAGTTTGATTCATGTGGAGAGTTTGCTGGGGAAGATGTGGGGACCAGGGGGCATATAGGGAGTGATGTGGGGGAGGGTCTTGGGTTTGTATTTTGTAACCATTGGGAAGCCACTGAGGATATGAAGCATAGGACAGATTCCTACAAACAGGTTTAGGAAGATTCTTCTGGAAACTGTGGTAATAATAGATTCCATTTCTTGAGCATTGTGTGTGCCAGCCACGGTGCTAAGCATTTTTAAAAAAACTTTATGTGTGTTGAGACTGGAGAGATGGCTTAGTTAAGGCACTTGCCCGTTTAACAACCTGAGTTTGATTCCCTAGTACCCACGTAAAGCCAGATGCACAAAGTCATGTATGCATCTGTGGCTAGAGGCCCTGAGTGTACCCGTTCTCTCTGTCTCTCTTCTATCTCTCTCTGCTTGCAAATAAATACATTAAAAAGTAAAACTATGTGTATGCATGTACATATGCATGTTCATGTGCATATAGACGCATGTGTGTGCACAGGTACATGTATATGCATGTATGTGTGCGTGTTCATATAGACACACACGTTTGCACAGGTACATTCATATGCATGTATGCATGTGTGTTCATATAGACACATGTGTGCACAGGTACATGTGTGCACGCATCTGTAGGACCTTGGGTTTCATCCTCAATAATGCTGTCACTTTTTTTCCCTTGTTAGTCAGGCTCTTTCTCATTAGCCTAGAGTTCACCAATTAGGCTAGACTGCTACTCAAGGAAACCTCTTATTTCTCTGCCTCCTCAGTGCTGGGATTACAAGCACATACCACCTACCCAGAGGTTTTATATGGGCTCTGGGTCCCCATGCAAGCACTTTACTGACTGAGCTTTCTCTCCAGCCTGGCATGTTCCCTATATTGCCTTATTGAAGCTTCTTCCCACTCCAGTGAGGTAGCTTCTATTTTTCATTCTTATTTTTACTATCTATCTATCTATCTATCTATCTATCATCTATCTTATTTATTTATTTATTGTTTTTTGAGGTAGGGCCTCACCCTATAGCCCAGGCTGACCTAGAATTCACTGTGTAGTCTCAGGGTGGCCTTGAACTCATGGTGATCCTCCTACCTCTGCCTCCTGAGTGCTGTGATTAAGGCAAAGACAGGTGGAGATTTGAAGACACCCAACAAGAGAATGGGAGAGCCAGGATTCTGCCAGTGCCCGCCGACCTGGCTTGTGTGTGGTGTTACCCATAGGTCATTGGGTTATCTGTCACAGAGTGCCTCCTGGGTGTCTAGAACAAGCCACCATATTTGATGTGACTGTACTGGGAGCATAGAGGCCAGCAGACCCACAGGAAAGAGACCAGTGGCTGTAACACCTGCACACTGCAGGAACTCTGGGGCCAGGAGGGTCCAAGTTCACTTCCAACTCCCTCACTTAGGACCATAGGCTGCTGGACAATTCACTAATCACCCTGTAACTTGGTTTCCTCATCCTCCAAATAGACAATTCACTTAACCCCCACCGCCCCAGATGATGGGGGGGGGGATTGGAGTATAACAGCTGTTGGTCACAGAGGAGCTGGTCACTCAGTGGTCACTGCTAGGGCAGGGGCTAGAGTCAGGGGCTGTCCAGGATCTGGTGGATGGCCATGTTCCCTTGACACCCTCTCTGCTCTCAGGGCAGGGTGGGTAGGGGGATCAAAGGCTGATCAGCAGATCTGGGTCACCCCTTGAACCCTGAGGCCCAGGTTGTGAGCAGGGAGGCTTCTGACAGGAAGGGAGGAAGCCAAGAACTAGGGTTCCCTCAAGGTATTTCCAGAAGATTCATTCACAAGGGAGAAGAGAAAAACCCCCAACAGCTCCTGGTAAACCTGGGCTTTTGGTACGTCGAGTCTGGCAGACTCATTTTGGAATTCTCAGCAATACACACATGAAGAAACTCCCATCGTGGGGGAGGAGAACTCACACAAGTTAACTGCTGAAAGTTCTTCCCGGTCCTTTCATGTTATGAGATATCTACAAAATATCACCCAGAGGAGTGAATTATGTACAGACCACACATGTCAAGACAAGAGTCCTGGGAGACAGAGCTCCCAGGGTTCTATGTGATCTGACCTTCACCTTCTTCCTGACCCATCTTCCTCATGTTTCTCATCAGCCTCTCTGCCCCAGTCTCACGGTGTCTTTCTGACCCAAATTCTTGCTCGGTCCCATCCAGCCACAGGACACAGTCCATATTCTCTCTTTTTAAATTTTATTTATTCATTTTCAAGCAGAAATACAGAGAGAGACAGAGAGAGAGAGAGCGCACAAGGGCCACCACCTTGTGGGTCTGGCTTATGTGGGTCGTGGGGAATTGAACCAGGGGCCTTAAGCACTGGAGGCAAGTGCCTTAACCATTGAGCAATCTCTCCAGCCCCCATATTCTCTGCCTTCATTCAACTATTATCCTTATTTCAGGTGGCAATCATAATGTCCAAGAAGCTGACCTTCATCTTCCTGCCTGTTCACCTTTCTCCTTCTTAACATTTCTACCTTTTTATTTATCTCTGTGCCTGCTGACAACTTTCCCAGCCTGCCAGGCTCCCTGAGAAGCAGTGAGTCTACGTCACTGTTGTTTGTAGTTGACCTCTGAAGCCTGTCCCTCTCCTGGATTCACCAAGGTCCTGCAGACACCTCCAACTCAAGCTTTACAGCTTGCATCACGAACTTCCGGTCACAAATATTGCCCTCTCCTCATCCTCCAACCTCAGTCAGTGGTCTCACCGTGCCCAAGATAGACATGGTGCTTCCCCACCTTCCTCCATTCTTATTCTGCTCCAGACCCAGGGTGGGCACACAGGAGGGCCCAGGAGAAGTTTGTTGAGAAGATCCTGAGTTCTCCTTGCCCCGTGAACTCACCTCTGCCTGACCCTTCCTGCTTTTTCTGTGTCTTGGAAAAATACTGGTAGCATATTTAGAATAATCAAACTAAACCTGCCCTACCAAAGGGCAAACATTCCTTTCTCTTACATTTCCTGTTTCCCTGAGAAACAGAACAGTCAAAAATAAACAACCTGAGAGGCTGGCAGCATCTGTCTGCAAATAGGCTTTCTTTGTTCTCGCCTGTGTGAGCTTACCAGTGGAGCAAGTGTGTGTGTGTGGGGGGGTGTTGACGGAGGGAGGGAGCTTTCAGGTGATGCTCACGGTGCAGACCACATCTCCAGGGGAGCAAGGACTCTGACCCTGAATGGCAGGGTGCACGCCCTTGGACATGAGAGACCTCAGAATCCCTAACTTTTGGGGTTTGCATGATAATTTCTTTCCTTCCTTCCTTCCTTCTTTCCCTCCCCTCCTTCCTTCCTTCCTTCTTTCTCTCTCTCTCTCTCTCTCTCTCTCTCTCTCTTTTCAGTTATTTGGAGAATGAGTCTCACTGTGTCATTCTGTCTGGCCTGATACTATGTGGTCTAGGCTGACTTGAAACTTGCAATCCTGCTTTTCTGCCTCAACCTCCACAGTGATGGAATGACAGCTGTGAGCCACCATGATTGTAACTTACTTTAAAAAATACATGTGTGGAGCAGAGCCGATGCCAGGTGTCTTCCTCAATCACTGTCACTTCATTTACTTAATTAATTAGAGGCTCTTACTTGAATCCAGAGCTTACCATTCCAGCTAGTCAGCTAGGCAGCTTGCCCTGGGGGTCCTCTGTCTCTGCCTCCTGAGTGCTGGGAGAGCAAGTGTCCATCATGCTTGCTAGGTGTTTATGTGGGTGTTGGGGACCTGAACTCCACCCCTCATGCTTGTATGGTAAGCACTTTGCCCACTGAGCCATCTCTCCAAGCCCTTCTCTTGACAATGGGATTCTAGCTCCTTCTTTAGGCTGGGCAAATTCCCTTCCACATGATCCCTTCTGTGGAAAGTTAAAATCTTTAGTGGCTTCAGAGAGCAGCTAAATAAGACTTGCACCCCTCTATATACAGTATCTTCAGCTTAGAGAGAAATGCAGTGTTTGGTTTCAGTGTTTCTTGTTGGTCTATTACAGAATATCCAGCTGTCTGCTTCAGGGAACCATGAGTGGAAGGTCCCAGAATTTGGTGAAGGAGTGAGTGACTACAGGCTCAGAAGCCAAAGAGGTTTGGATTCAAGTTGTGAGCTTGGTTTCTCCTCAGGCAGGTTGCTT
Organism: Zapus hudsonius; assembly: GCA_004024765.1. NCBI lineage: Eukaryota > Metazoa > Chordata > Mammalia > Rodentia > Dipodidae > Zapus > Zapus hudsonius. Next base: position 30,683 of record PVHP010006912.1, on the reverse strand, counting down.
AGCATCTCCACTCTCGGGTAGTTTATCTGTAATGGGAATAAAGTGCATGTCAGCACTTGCAATGCTACGTAGGGTCTGAGTTGGAGTGTTACCTAGATCTGGGTCTGGGATAAAAGTTTTCCAAGGATAATGTAAAATGACTCACTTAAAAAACCAATCCTCAAGCCCAACATTACCACCTACTACGGCTATTGACATCGTCTTTTCTTTGCTTTTTCAAAGAATTTTTTAATTAATTATTTTTATTTGCAAGCAAAGAGAGAAGAGAGACAGACAGACAGAGAGAATGGGCACACCAGGGCCTCCATCAGCTGTAAATGAACTCCAGATTCACGTGCCACTTTGTGCATCTGGCTTTACGTGGGTACTGGGAAATCAAACCCAGTCATTAGGCTTTGCAGGCAAAGCCATCTCTCCAGCCCTGTCTTTTTCTTTTTCTTCCACTATTTACAAAAAGTGGCCTTGAAATTCTCTCTCTCTGTATGTGTATGATGTGTGCATTTGTGTGTGATCATGTGTGAGTAATGCATGCACATGGCACTTGTGGAGGGCTAAACACAGCCTCAGGGGTCAGTCCTCATCTTGGATGAGGCAAGGTCTTTGTTCACTGCAGTGCAGGTCAGGCCAGCTCCTGTCTCCTCCTCCCATCTCGATGTAGATGCTCACCACTGCATCTGGCCAGCTTTGTGGGTACTGGGGATCGGAAATCACATCATCACACTGGTACAGCAAATATTTTCCCCCTCTGAGCCATCTTCCTAGCTTGATAAGTGTATTTTTAAAATGTGCTATAGGGGTTGTAGCTTAGTGGTAGAGAGCTGCCTGACATGCAAGAGTTCCTGAACTTAACTCCTAGAAAAATAAGTAATAAACAAACAATAGTATCATTAAATCAAGAGGATGATTTTTTTTCATTATTTCTTATATGTGGGATGATTTTATGCATTTGTTCTGCTGTCCTGACTGTTTTTTTCCTCTAAATCTCTAATACTTTTTTATTTAATATAATGCAATCTGACCTCTGGGTTGCAGTGTTATTGCCCGAGTTTTTTGAAAGATATTTTATTAATTTATTTGCAAGGAGAGAGAGAGAGAGAGAGAGAGAGAGAGAGAGAGAGAGAGAGAGAGAGAGAGAAAGAGAGAGAGAATATAGGTGCACCAGAGCCTCTTGCTGCTGCAAACCAACTTCAGACACTTGCGTCATTTTGTGCATCTGGCTTTATGTGGGTTTGGGGAATTGAACCTGGTCCAGCAGGCTTTGCAAGTAAGTGCCTTTAACAGTTGAGCCATCTCCAAAGCCCCTGAATTTTTAACAATAAAAGCTTTATTGAGGTGCCATTCACACATAATAAAGCACACTCTTGTCAAGGGCACACTTCAGCAGTTTCAGTGTGTTCACACAACTCTGGAGACGTGGCCACTGTCTAATGTCAGAACCTGTTCATCCCTCTGACAGAAACCTTGTGCTGAGACCAGCCACTCCTCATTTTTCCTCCTCTCAGCCCCTGACACCCAATCTACCTTCTGCTTCTATTGGTTTGCTCATTCTGCACGTTGTATGCACAGCACAAGCAATCACACAAGAGTGGGCTTTCCCGGTTGTTTTTGGACCTTGCAAGGGTTTTCAGGCTTTGTCCACATTGTAGCAAATTGTAACAATGAAGTTAACACTTCATTCCTTTTTTAAAAGCATCTGTGTGTGTGTGTGTGTGTGTGTGTGTGTGTGTGTCCCCACGCGCATGCACATGGGAACACACGCGGAGGGGTAGGATGACCTCCAGGTCTGCACTTGCTGCTCCCCCTCCTTTGAGGCAGGCTTTCTGATGTTGTTCCTTTGGGTGCTCTTGCCAGGAGCTTTGGGGACATTCTCCTGTCTCTTCCTTCCAATTTGCCATCAAAGTACTGGGACTATAGAAGCCCACCCTAGCTTCCTGCTTTTTTAAGGGGGCGGGGGTCTGAGACTTGTACTTGGGTCCTCAGACTCGAGTGGTGAACGATTTATTCACTGAGCCATCGTCCCAACCCACCTAATTTCTTTTCTTGCCACATAGATCCCATTGCATGGATGATGGCTGACTTATAAGTAAATATAGATGCCAAATTATTGTTTTCTGTTGCGCTGCAGGTTGAATGTCGGGTCTCATGCATGTTAGGCAAGTGCTCTACCACTGAACTACACCCAGCTCCAGTGTATTTTGAATACCTCAATGTGTATTTCTGATATCCACAACTGGTGAAGGCAAATGAGTGTCCTAGCGAGTCTCAGAACCATGGGTCAGTGCAATCCTGCAGAGAGAGAAGGCTCTCCTAGCTCACATCAGCGCAGTGTCATTGCACCTAAGTGTCTGACGCCTGCCCTGACATTTCCTCAGTGCAAAGCCCAGGAGATGGCCCGGTGGGTAAGAGTGTTAGCTAGCAGGAGAACAAGAGTTTGTCCCCCAGAACCCTGTAAGAAGTCAGGCCATACATGCATGTAACCCCAGTCCTGAGGACAAGAAGACAGGAGAATCTTCTGACTTGTTGGCCAACCAGTCTGTGGTGGCTTGAATTAGGTGTCCCCCATAAACGCATATATTTTGAGTGCTTGATTCCAATTTGGGAATTGGAGCCATGCTGGAGGAGGTGTGTTGTTGGGGGCAGGTTTAGGGGTGTTTAGCCAGCTCTGCCTCATCAGTGTTAGTCTCTCTCCTGCTACAGTGTTTCACCTGCTGTGGCAGGGGTCCAGCCTCTGCTCATGCCATCCTTTGCCTGCCATTATGGAGCATCCCTGTGAGTCTGTAAGCCGAAATAAATAACGTTCCTCCCATCAGCAGCTTGCTTTCTGCCAGCAACGAGGTAACTGCAACTCAGTGCAATTGAAAATGGCAGCTTCAGGGCCTCAGGGAATTCAGGTAGGGGATGGACCATGGAGGAGGACAGCTGACGTCCACTGGCTTCTGCACATGTGCACACAGGATGTGCCTATCTGCACATACATGTACACAAACCACACCGCATACTACGTATACACTCAAAAGTGGGGTGGAAGCTGTGTGTCGAACAGCGCCTTCTGGGCCTCACCACACACTGAGGGAAGGGTGAAGACAGGCGGGGAGATGTTCAGAGACGAGGACAGATACCCAGAGAACCAGACATGGTCAATGGCAAGAATGGGGTTCCATTCCATGAATACACACACACACACACACACACACAGACTGAGTATACTATGAGCAATGTCTGTGTGTCTGTGGCCCCAATCTGTGACCTCCATACCCTGCTCGCTTCCACTTGCTCCACACCAGATCTGAAAATATTCCAGCATGTGTTTCTGAGAAGGGATCATTGTGTTTCTGAACTCAGGGCCTCGTGTGTTTCTGATAAGAACTTTTCTTCCCAGCTCCACTAATAGGTCTTTTCCGGGAGAGGGCATAGATGGCAGATGCACGAAGCTACAGTGGTCTGTGTCTCCATCTCCCTGTGGTGGGTGTGCTCCGCCCATATCCTTACAGAAGACACAACCCACTTAATTCCCATGAGTTTGTCACGGTGCTGCTATCCCCAGGATTCACAAACCAGAACACCAAGAATGAAACACCCTGTGCAGCTGAGGCTGAAGCCAGATCCAGGACTAGTGTACCCTTCATGCTGGCCTGGGGTCACAGGGAGGATCATTGTACCCCTCGCAGGGTCACGGGGAGGACCAAGCTATGACCTGAAGTAGCTCACAGCCTGGAATGGTCAGCAGATCCAGAAACGAATGATTGCAGCTCAGTCATGTGGATGGATATTCATGTACCCAGTGGAGAAGCAGAGCAGCAGAAACCCAGAACAAATAGCCAGGGACATTCTGAGGAGGAGGGTTTGTTGAGGCAACATGGACAATGGCAAGGTGACCTTTGCTCTGGGTTTTGCAGGTGAAATAGGAGTTTGTCAAGTAGAGAAAAGGCGGCGGTGGTGGTGGGGATTCTAGGCTAAAATAACCACAAAGAAAAGAACAAAGCATGAAATTTCTGGCGGGTTCAGGAAACATCGGGGCCCACCACAGGAATGAGAGAGGGTGATGGGGGTCCTGGGAGGCCAGGCTGGCCGGCTTCCACATTCAAAGTTCCATTTCACACTACTCTCTCCGTATGAGGACACACACGTGGTCATTGTCCTCTGTGTGCGTGCGCACTGGGTGTATGCTGAAAACATTGCTTTATTAAATAATGGACACAAACTGAGCCACAAATTTGATTAAGCTTTTTTTGACTTTCCCCTGCAATTCTGGAACCTTAAAAAAAAAGCTTCCCTTCCCCTCTCTGAAGAAGCGCTGGAATATTTGCAGATGAAAGGATAGAAAGTCTTAGATTTCCTTTGAATTATTCCATGTGGGGTGAGTGGAAGTGAGCAGGGTGTGTTGGTCACAAGATGGGGCCACAGGCATGTGGACATTGCTCCTGTTGCACTGAGTCTCTCTCTCTTTCTCTTTCTCTCTCTCTCTCTCTCTCTCTCTGTTATGTGTGTCTGACCATCTCCCTCCCAAGCTGCCTCTTGTGGCGGGTCCCCCTCACTCCATGTGCATATGTGGAGTTTTGTCATTTTCATTCTAGCTAACAAGAAGGATGAATGAGGAGGTTCTGACCACATAGCTGGGAAGTAGATTGGAACCACGTCATAGAAACCCGTCTGAGAAGCATGGATTGCATCCTGCAGATGGTGGGCATTTGGGAAGGGGACCACACCATTCCATTCAGGACAGAGTAGCTCATCTGTGGTTGTGCCCAGAGAAAGGAAGGGGACATGGTTTGGGTATAGGATAGGCTGAGGCCAGGTTGGAAACCTCGTCTGAGGCCTTCAGAGAAAAGGCTCCTGGAAGTATCTGTGGCTGACCTGCTCTCTCTCCTCTGCTGTCCTCAGGGCTCAGGCCAAGTCAGTGGCCATGGGGTAGGAAGGAGGTGTGGAGCCCTTGCCACGTCTGCCCAGCATCACGCTGGGCATGACCAACTGGGCCTGTTACTCCAGTTACATGGGAGCTGAGGAAGAGGACTGCAAGTTCAAGGCAACCTGGACTGGAGAGAAGAAGCAATGACCTATGGCCATAGGTTGATGGGGATCACTTACCAGCCAGACCTGGTGTAGTCCCACCCTGTCTATCTGTCCCTCCTGTGCCTGGCCTGAGGAGACCTTTCTGTGTGTGAATGAAAGAACATCCAGGGAAGCAGAGGCTTTCCTGTCACGAGACTGCTCCAGATGAATGAATCAAGCCAGCAATGGTCCAGCCCAGAGCAGCCCCTCCATAACTGTCTGCGAGCTGAAGGGAATCGAAGTGAGATCACCCGACACCGGGGCCCAAGGAGGATGAGGGGGGGGCTCAGGTCCCCCTCCTCTAGGAAAAAGCCATTTCCTCTCAGTGCAAGAGCTTCCAAGAGGCATGGCTTTCCAAGCTGACTGGGGCTGGAAACCAACACATCAGGCACAAGGTTTGTCCATTAATACGTCAGCCCTCGAAACTTACGTCTTCATTTTTCTCTTGGCTCCTCCATGTGGGGTTTCCTCCATTTCAGATGGATGGTCTGTTTTCCCCCCCACACCTATCTAAAAAAAGGCTTCTAGATGCTTTAAAATTAGGCAAATGAATAAGGGCAATGTTAATTTTTCCTTCCTTTCATTTTGAAGATGTGTGGCGTGCCAAATGACCTCTGGACGGAATGTTCAGGACGGCGTAATAAAACCAGGGAGAATGCCAAGCTAAATCACAACTAGACCAGACAGTTCCAGCCCTTGGCACTCTGAGACACACCTCTCTCCCCAGTTTTCTTTTCTTTCCTTTGGGTGTATAAGTGCATTGCTCGGCATGCACGTACATAGGTATGTTCACCTGTGTGTGTGCGCACTTGTGTGATCATGTGTGTGGCAGCCAGAGGTTGACAGTGGGAGTCTTCCATGATCATTTTTCAACTTATTTATTGAGACAAGGCCTCTCACTTGAACCTGGAGCTCACAGATTGAGCTCGTCTAGCTAGCCAGCTTGCCTTGGGATCCCCTGTCTCCACTGCTCAGCACTGGGATTATAGGTGGCTGCCACACCCACCATGCATTTAAATAGATGCTGAGGAAAACAAGTCCTTAGGCTCATGCAGCAAACATTTTATCCACTGAGCCATCTCCCCACCCTCAGTTTTATAACGTGATGGAATCTCTCTGACTTCTGTCATAACTCTGGAGATCCCGTAAGTAGAGATTGAAGGATGCTAATTGGAAATGTGGTTCTTTCCACCATCTTATTCCTCAGTTTCCTCCTCTGTGTGACAAAGGAGCTCACTGAGTGGACCCTTGTCTAAGTCCCTTCCTATGCCTGAACATCTGGGGAGGGCAGAAGGTAGAAGGCAGCTCTCAGCAGGGCTGTTGGCTGTCTGATCCCAGGCTCAAGAACATACTGGAATGGTGTTATCCATCCTTCTCTGCACGCTGAGACTTAGCATCCCAGGATATCTTTTCCTGTTTCCAACACCCACCCACCCTGTGCACACTTAGGCTTCTTCTCACTTATTACACCCAGTGACTGACTGCAAGATGGGTATCACGGTAGCCACTTTTGGGTGGGAAAAGGAAAAATTGAGAAACTCAGGTTTGTTCAGCTAAGAAGAGGCAGAACACTTGTCTAGGATTAGGTGGCTGTCCTGAGGCCCCCATGACACTTGCCAGGTTCCCCCAGATGAAGTTGAGAGTGGTGACAGACAGGTATATAGATCAGATTCCATCCAACCTGTTGACCCTGGGCACCTCATTGACTCACCTGAAGAAAGACTTCAGTGATATCTATAACATAGGGCTGGGGGTGAACCCCCCAAAAGACCCTATTTGCTTCCTATCTGCACAGCTGGGCTGGATTAATCCAGCTTCATAAATAGCTTTGGAAAACCAGCAGGCTGGAAATGTCCACTTTGTTATGGAGACTGGGCAGAGGCCCCACCCACCTTCACCCATGTCCCTTGTCCTGCCTCTCCAGCCTCAACCTCTGTATTTTGTGGCCCATTTCCACTTCTTTCTCTGGGCCTCAGATGGAAAAAAATCATGTAGCAGTTTTTTCCACCTCTCTGCCTCTATCAAACTCTTGCAAACCTCACTGGTGGGTGAGAGAGAGAAAGAGGAAATTCCTTTCAGGTCGAGCTGTCTGGATTTCCTGTGCTTCCTGCATCATTCAAGGGGTTCTCAGGGAAGCAGGGGCTGCTTGTGAAACTCAGGCTGCTTTCTTTCTCGGGGTAGCTGAGAGGATGGTCCGGTGGTGGCCTCAGAGTTGGGCAGCTGGAATGAGTTTTCTCACAGACACACTTTGGTCAATATTCCAGAAAATTGTAGCTGAGAGTGACTTATGGATGGGCAAATAGGCAAGGCTCTGGGCCTGGGCTCCCTGGGCTGGGCTGTGGACCTCCAGGAACTGCATGCAGAGTGCCCTCTGCACGCATGCGGACTTGCAGCGTGGGAAGACTCCATGGTTGCTTCTGCTTCTTCTCCTCTCCTCTCTTCTCCTCTCCTCTCCTCTCCTCTCCTCTCCTCTCCTCTCCTCTCCTCTCCTCTCTTCTTCTCTCCTCTCCTTTCCTTCCCTTCCCTTTCCATCAGAGATTTAATTTAGGAATTTAGGGCTTCCTACATGTGGCACAAATAATCCTTCACTATCCTACATTCCAGCCCTCTTTTACTGGTTATTCTGAAGACCAAATTGGTCAGGTTGGTCTTGGACTTACTTTTTAGCTCAGGAAGGTCTTGAACTTTCCATCCACCTGTCTCAGCCTCTTGAATAGCTGGGATGATAGCCCTGTAGTGCCATGACCAGCTTCTGTTTCTTAAAGAGGACTGAAGCATTCTTTCCTGCAAGTTTAGAACATTGGGTATTTCTAGTTTATATTGTGTTTTATGTACAAGAGGAAATAGGCCCGGAAAGAGCTCATCACCAGGGTCACAGTCATGACGGAGCTCAGTGTGGAACATAGCAAAAAGCAATTTAGGGAGGGAGACATGCTTTTCCTGAACCCATTTTCCCAAAGTAGGGTGTTCCCCATGTTAGTCGTGACCCTAGGCCACAGGCTGTCTGTTAAGGGTTGGATGGAGGAAGTGGGAAGGAGAGATTGTTGAACCACCATGGGAAGACTGTCAAGGAACAGATCTTTGTGAGTAGGGAATGCACCCATGCAGCACAAATGGTGGATGACCTTCACCCACCCAGCTGGACCATGAGGCAGGCCCAGGTGACAAGCGAGTATAGTCCACTGGATGCCTGGAACTCACACGTGCTCCATCCCAATCCATCACTCTTGGCTCCTTGCCGTCGTTCTGTCCACACTGATTGATTTCTCAGCTCAGTACTAGGGATGCCTCTATGAACAAGGCTCTGCAGTCATGGACCTTGATCTCATTGAGAAACCTGGTGGCATTTGCATAATGACAGCAGGGACAGAGGCCCAGAGTAGAGGGCACACCTGTCAGAAAGAGACTTCTACTTGAGTATTGTGGTGTTCCCCCACTCCCCAAGAGGATTCTGCCATGAGAGATGATGGTAATGTTCCCTTCTTTCTCCATCTCAGCACGGTCCTTGAGCTTTTACCCATGCCAAGGGCACTGCCGCCTCTCAGCCCATGAGCGTGCCAGCCCTCTCCTTCTCTGAGGCAATCCTCACCATGATCAACTGTCTGGCTTTTTGCCTTGAAAGTCAAACCTCTTCCGAGCCTGATTATTGCTTTTCTGAAACACAGGGACAATGACATCATTGCTCCCTCCCTGGCTTGGGGATTTTGATGGTCAGCATGAAGTCAGGCTTTGGAAAGGAGCCTGCTCTTTGCCAATACCAGGGAGGCCTAGGGTGGGGACCCTGGAGTAAAGCAGGTAGGCCCCTGGGAGATCCCTAGACTCTGGGAGGGGTGCACAGGTTAGGCTGTATGCTGAGTTGGTCATCAGTAGTGATGTAGCTGCCTGCCTCCTCACTGGTTAGAATATTAAAAGGCCTCATTCCCATGACTCACCCCATGTTGGGGGGCCTTTAGGATATCTCAGTCACCTTGGGCAACTCCAAACAGTTGCTACCATCAGGTACCTCCAGAGTCCTATCCAGTAAACCCTCTGCTGCCTGGGGCCTGGGCTGTCCTGTGGGGAGTTTAGTCTTGACTCCAGGATGAGATGTGGAGCTGAGGACTTGGGCCGACTTTTCCATGAGTGGACACATGCTGGGAGGCACAGGAGGAAGAAGGTACACTTCTTAGGTTCCTAGGTCCAGGCCTTGCCAACATAAAGTCCCTTCTGCCACAGAAGGACCTGGGCCTTGTGTAACCCACAGTTATTTCCTATGCCAGAGGCCACAGGATTTATCAGCAGTGTTTACGCCCAGACACTCCTTGCACAGGAGTCCTGGAAAAACTACTTGTTCAAGTCATGGGGCAAGCTTGTGACTCACCCCAGCCTCTTGACTATCCCTGGATGAAGATACCCGAGTCAGCAAAGATCCTGGCTTCCCAGACCATGAAGATGTCCCACATAGTCTCCTGATCCTCGCCTGCCATTTCTGCATCTGTGGCCTATTTATTGGAATACCTGACATTTTCTCTAGCTTGAGAGGATCTAAGCATCAGCCAATCATCGACTTGTCTCTCAGTAACCAGGTAGCCACCTGGGCAGGGTCTCTATCAGACAGTCCACAGGCCCAATGTGGCATACAAACAAAATATATATTTTTTTAATTTTTATTTATTTATTTATTTGCAAGGAAAGGGAGACATAGAGAACACACATACATACACACACAGGGAGAGAGAGAGAAAGGGAGAGAGAAATAGAGAGAGAGAGAAAGAGAAAGAGAGATAATGTATGGGCTCACCAGGGCCCCTAGCCACTACAAATGAACTCCAGATGCATGTGCCACTTTGTGCATCTGGCCGTACGTGGGTACTAGGGAACCAAACCCGAGTCCTCAGGCTTTGTAGGCAAGCACCTTAGGCACTGAGCCATCTCTCCAGCCCTGAAAATGATTTTTTTAATTGAATAGGTTGCCACCTTTTAACATGGGATTTTATATAAACCCTTTTCTTCAGTGAGGACTGCAGGCAGGACGAGAGACACAAGCTTCAGTTTGTCACCTTGCTCCCCTTCTCCCTGGCTGGCTTTGGTCATTTGCTGGCCCCGAGCATCTTTGGCACGTGGCACTGCCTTGCTCTCTGCTTCTTGGAATAGTGGTTCTCTGGATGGAGCAAAAAGCCTATATTAGCATCTGTTATTTCTCTTCAGAATTCAGACCTTTAAGTCCCAGGCTTGTCCCAAGGAAGGTTGCTGGGACTTCTGAGGTTCCTCCCTTCCTCTCTGCTCCCCCACTCTCCAAGAACTCCTTTCCCTCCTGCAGGCTGCCCCATGCCTGGTGTGACCAGACCATCACATAGGACAGACATGGCCAAGCCCGTGTGATAGAGACTCAAGTAAGAGAAAGAAGTTTGATTTTAAGGATCTTAGACTTGTGGGAAATGGACAAAGGCACAAGAGACTGAGCGTCAAGGCCAAATACACCACATCAGATGAAAGGTTTGCAAAAAGACAGGCTCAGTGACGAGGGAGGAGGTGGGCCTTGAAGGAGAACCATGATGTCAAGGGGTAAGAGCTGGTTGGGGTGTGGGAGGAAGGGGTGTTCCTGGCAGGCAGAGGAAGGAACAGCATGAGAGGAGGTTGGTGGGGGAGGGGGATCTGTGCTGAGAGGGTGTCCTTGGGTGGTAGAGCAGCCACTGGCCACAGGCAGGTAGACTGCAGATGGCTGGAGCTGTTTCAGAGACAGGTTTGGGTTGCTCTGGCAGGAGCTGGTTAGATGAAGGCTGCGCACCTATTCAGATGTACACAAGGAGGGGAGCAAGTGGGAGAACCATCAGGAAAAGGTGTCAAGAGGGAGATACTGGGAGATGTGGTGTTATGGGAGGAAGGTCATGAACTTGTCACATACGAATCATAAGGCTTCTGGACTGGAGAGATGGCTCAGTGGTTAAAGGCATTTGCTTGCAAAGCCTGATGGCCTGGGGTTTGATTCCCTAGGACATCATACATAAAGCCAGATACACAAAGTGGCACATGCATCTGCAGTGCCAGGAGACCCTGGAATACTCTTTCTCTCTCTCTTGAATATATAAATAAATATTTTTTTAAAAAAGAAACTCATAGGGCTTCTTATCTGGGAGAGGTTTAGGGATAGTCATTGTAACCTCATGATATGGAAGAGTCCACTGAGGGCCCAGATGGAGAGAAGAAGACACATGTCCTGTGGTGACAGATGGTAGCGTAAAGTCACTTTGTCATTCCTAGAATCCAACACAGAGTACACATTCCACTTGTGTGAGGAAACGACTAGAATGCTGATTTCTGATTAGATCTGATCTGGTAAAATGATAAGTGAGGTTCCTGGCCACTAGGTTGGTTGATAAAAACTTCTGGGTGAAGGTATTGTGGTTTGAATATACTCTGTCACTTTCAAATTTCTTGCTGACATTCATTTGCCACTGTGGTGGTGTTAGGAGCCCTTAAAAGGATTTAAGAGGTTTTAAGAAGATTTAAGAGTCTTGAGATTTTGAGGAGGGATGGGAGTCTTTCTTTGAGGACTAGGTAGGAAGCTGAGAGATCGGGTTGCTATAATGTGAGTCCATCCCTCCAGTCTGACCTCTCTGGTCACATGCCCATTTGCCCTTCTGTTTCCTCCACGAGTGGACATAAGCACAAGCCCTGCCATGCTCATTACAGGTTGAATGTAGGATGTCCCCACAGGCTCGTGTGTGCAAACACGGTAGAACTGTTTGGGAAGGTGTGGGACCTTCAAGAAGTGGAGCCTATCAGGAGGAGGTAGGTTACTCAAGGACAGGGTTATGAGTTACTAAGCACGGCCTTGATTTTGGCCGGCAGTGCTCTCAGTCACAGCTTCTGCCACCATGGGTGGCACTACTATGCCTTGCCCACCATGATAGACTGGACCCCCAAACTGTGAATGAGAATAAATCTTCCTCCCATAAATTGCTTCTATCAGGGATTTTGCCACAGTAATGAGAAAAGTAAAGAATATACCAGCATCCAGAACTGTGAGCCAAAACAAACCTCTTTGCTTTTTAATCATCTACTCTCAGTCATTCTGTTACAGCCACAGACAAGATGTGATGTTGTCTCCTTTGACAATTTAGAGGAAGTCTCCACAGGACACATTGATGCTTCACATGGCTCTCTCTGTGTTCTCCTGGGAAACCTGCTTCCAGATCCTGAGTTGGGGTGCAATGAGCTTTGCAGCTGCTTTTTCCTGTCCCCGTCTGTCCAGTCCTCCAGGGTATATTATACAAGTGGGCAGTGGCTTCTTGCTTGCAGTGGCAGGGCTGGGTACCCGAGCTGGCATGGTTCAAGTTCACTGCAGCTTTCTGAACATTTAGGAACACAGGAAGGGCTGCAATTTTTAAGCTCTCTTTGTTTTCAAGGAGAGAGAGTCCAGAGCCCATTAGGAGGCAAACAAACCAGGAAAGCAGACAGCTTGCTTGGCAGAGACAGTGTGTTAATTTGCTGTGGCTCCCAGGAGCCCCAATGTACCCTGTCTCTGTACATGTCTGTACCCCTAAACACCACACACACACACACACACAGAGGCAGGTTCAGGGAGGGACACACCCAGAAGCTGTACACACAGTCACCACTCAAGCTTAACAGCAGAGGGACATCCATATGCAGGCAGGACAAACATACATACACGGAAACACGTGGAGCTCACCACACAGACAGCCAGACTCATAGCCACAAAGACATACGCTGAGTCTCTGACATCCATTCTTGTGGGAAGAGTTACAAATGGAACACACGTGTGTGTGTGTGTGTGTGTGTGTGTGTGTGTGTGTGTGTGTTTTCCCAAGGGGCCTGGCAGTCTGCACATGGCTGTCCCCTCAGTCTCGGGCAGGCAAGATAAAGTTTCATCAAGGCTCCATGGTGAACTGAGCAATGAGGTTTTTAATTTTCCTTCTCCCCTTGGTGGTGTTCTATTTCTAGAAGGTTCCACTCGATGTCCTTGTTTAATTTACTTTACAAGTTTGCTTTCTTTCACAAAGTAAACAGGTTGGGTATGGTGCTGTGTTCTTGTAACCCCAGTACTGGGGAGGCCGAGGCATGGGGCTTGAAGGTTGCAGACTAGCCTGGGTTATATGGTGAGTTTCTGCCTCAAAAAAGGGGGCCTGGGGAGATGGCTCAGCAGTTAAAGGCACTAGCTTGCAAGCCTGCTGGAGTTCGTTTAATCCCCCTGTACCCACATGAAGCTAGTCACAAAGTGGTGCATGCAGATGGGATCCCAATTTGCCATTGGCAATGGGAGATGGAGCCATGAGAAGCCGAAAGTTCTTGGGCAGGTAGACTGGTACACAGGATGCAGCAAAAACAGAACAAGGGAGACCCTGTCTCAAGCCAAGAGGAAGGTGAGGACAAACACCCTGAGGTTATCTTCAGACCTCCATAGGTAAGCTTTGGCATGAGTGTGCCCATAAACACACACACACACTTTTTACAAAAAGGCTGCAGAGTGGGTTTCTGTACCCATGTCCATGGAGATTTCCCAAGCTGTTGCTGACCAAGTGTAGCCCAGCGGGGTGGATGAAAGAGACTGAAAAATAAAATCTCAAGTGTTTCTATAAGACCCCTGACAACCAAATGAGAAAGGAATTCTTGGTAGGGCCTTAGTAGAATGCTTGCCTGGTGTGTGCAAGGGTCCCGGGTTCAATCCCCAGCACTTCAACAAACAAAAGTTGTCCCAGGTCTTGTATTAATCTCAGTAATAGAGCACTTGCCTGACTTGCAAGAGGGAGGCCCTGGGCTCCATTCCCAGCCACATAGAAACAAACAAATCCCCCCCCCCAAATCAAATGTCCATCTTTAGTTCTGAGTTTGAATAGGAATACCTGGTTCTCCTAGGTCCTGTACCCTATGCTGGTTGCTCTTCACTCTGGAAAGAGGTCTGGTTCTCCCCCGCGGGCTGAGCAAGGACTTTCAGGAGAGGGTCTGGAAACCAGTAGGCTCCTATCCCTAGGCAGTAAGAATTGCGCTGCCTGTGTGAGAGCCAGAGGCCTCCAGGCCATGCAGGAAGGAGAAGGAGCTGGGAACCCAGCTGGTCAGAGGAAGATGAAAGCTAACTGTGAAGTGTCCCCTCTGTGTTCCCCAGATCTGTGGCTTTTCACACACTTAGGAATTGTGCAGGGTTTGGATGTGGGATGTGGTGAGAGTAGAACAGCAGCCCTGGAAGTAGAAATGGAGGCTTCCCATCCCACTGGCATTTGCATAAACCTGTGTGGAGATTGTGAAATGGACAAAGGTCAGCTATGTCTTTGGGAGGTGAGGAGACAGGCCCAGCTGTCATCTGGGCCACATACGGGAATGTGTTTACAAACCCTTCAGCACTGGAATATATACCAAACCTTCATCAGAATGCACGAGTCAGGTCCTTCCAGGGAACTACAGAAGAGGCTCCTGAGGGAGGCCTGGGGACCAACCCTGGGATTGGTGGCTCAGGCTTCTGTCTCCATGGCAACACCAGGTGAGGGCGAGGATGCCACTGAGGAGGTTTCCTGTGCCCCAGGAACAGCCCCATCTCTCAGTTTTTTTTTTTCTGTCACCTTAGAGTTGAGCTAAACACTTGAAAACTTTACATTTTTGCAGACACTCCCTGGAAAACTCTGCAATCTTGGTCAGCTTTCAGTCAACAGCATCTCTTGCCATGTTCTCCTTTAAGCCGCTCCTGATGGTGCCGCTGAGCCACCTATGTGAGAAAGGGTGTGCACCCTGGGACCAGAGCTGAAGGATCAGGGACTAGAGAAAGAGGTGTGAAGCCCTGGCCTGAAAATTACACAAGAGTGGGGCCAGGGAGATGGCTCAGCGGTTAAAGGCTCTTGATTGCAAAGCTGCTGGCCAGAGTTCAATTTCCCAGCACCCATGCAAAGCCGGACACAAAGTGACTCCTGCGTCTGGGATCCCAAGGTACCTACAGTGATGGGAGGCAGAGGCAGGCTGAGAACCCACAAGCTCCCAGACCAGCAAAAACAACAGAGAGATCCTGTCTTAAGGAAGGAAGGAGAGGACAGACACATGAGGCTGTCCTCGGGTACGTGTGTGCCCGTCCACACTTCCACACACTCCCATGTGCCCCACCCACCCCAACCTTGAAATATTACATGAAAATAAAATGGAAACTGGAGGGTGCCCAAAACTCATTAATCAAAGTTAAGTCCTTTTCTAAGCCTTCGTTCCTCCCTTCCTTTGTTCCTTCTTTCATTCCTTCCTTCCTTCCTTCCTCTCTCTTTCTTTCTTCCTCTTTCTTTTTTCTTTTCTTTCTTTCCCTGGCACTTCCTCCTTCCCTTTTTCATCTTTCTCTCTTTTTCTTTCTGTATTTCTTTCTTCTTTTTTTTCCTGGGTCTCATATAGTCTACTTTGACCTCAAACTCTATAGGTAACCAAGGATGACCTTGATCTCTGATCTTCCTAAATGCTAGGATTACAGGCATGCACCACCACACTTGGCTGTGTGAAACTCTGATCACGTTGGGGTCCTGGGTTATCTGAGCACATCTTTGGCCCCGGCACTGCTTTAGAGTTCTTTCAGGGCCAAGGGGGAGAGAATAAAAATTCACATTGAAAACATTTTCTCTCTGTGTGTGTGTATATGTGTGTGTGTGCGTGCGCGTGCGTGCTCATGCGCGTGGGTATGTGCCCTTGCTTGCCCATGATTGTTGAGGAATGGAGAGTTGGTGTCCTGCTCTGTTGCTCGTCTGCTTGTTCTCGTCTTGGGCTGGGGTTTCAGGGGTGTGTGGCCATTCTCAGCTGTTTTCCAGGGGAGCTGGAGATTTGAACTCAGGCAGTCTCAGGCCACCTAGGCCCTCATGCTTGCACAAGAAGCACACCTAACACTGGGAAATCTCTGTAAACCAACAGTTATTTTGTAATTGAGTGTATATATATATGTATGTATGTGTGTGTGTGTGTGTGTGTGTATGGGGCTACATGTACCACACTGCACATGTGACGATCTGAGGACAAGCTCGGGTGTTTTGATCTTCTTCCTCTTTGAGACAGGGTCTCCCTTGTTCTGTTTCTGCTGCTTGTACCAGTCTAGCTGGCCTACGAGCTTCTGATTCTCCTGGCTCTGCCCCTCATTGCTTTGAGGCACACTGATATTCAGATGCGAGCAGTACTATGTGTCTGGCTTTATATAGTTGAACTTGGTCAGGCTTGCAAGCACGTGTTGTTACCCACTGAGCCATCTCCTCAGCCCACATTCCCAGATTTTAAAGCAGGATGGACCTGAGGAAGCCACCGGCTGTGAGTCTGGGCTTTGAAGGGGAGTCTTCTCTCAGGTGATCTTTTGTTGAACTCTTGCTATGTGCCTTGCTTCAGTATCTCATTTGGCCTTCCCATCATCCTAGGAGGTGGGTCCTGGTAAGATGTCGGATAGATGAAGGTACTGAGGTCTGGAAAAGACCGGGTGATTTGCCTAAAGTCGCATAGCAACAAGTGCTGATGTGGTGTTTGTCCTCAGGGTAAGCAGACCCCAAAGCCTCATTTGCGCAAGCCAGAGTTCTTTTTCTGTCACTGAAGGCTGGGAATGCATAGTCTAGGAGGTGAGGAATGTGCTTTTGGCTCTTAGGAAAACAAGCCAGATAGCATTCGGTCACGTTCTTGTCGCTTCTTCTGTTGGTTTACCAGGCAGAGAGATGCTGAGGCCAGCAGATATGGAGGACCTGCCCTGGACAGATAAAGCAGCCAGGGCAATTCTTGGGCCAGTGGCTTCGTTGCACAATGCAGGGGTATCCTCAGGGGTGTGAGTGTCTGATCCCATATCACCAGGCACAGCACAGAACGCTGGGTGTCTCAGCACGGCTGCCTTAATCAAGACCGTGGTGTGACTGTGCAGGGCTTGATAAGCCCTTGGTTGATGGGAAGTGGCAGTGTGATGTTGGCCAATGCGCCTTCCCTTTGGGACTGTCCCTCTTTTCATCCATGGACTGGTGGGGTTGGGTCAGATGCTCTCAGAGTTTCTCCCTGCCCTCAGGTTGGTGACCACAGATCTGCCACTCCGTTCAGCACACACACACCCTCCTCAACCTTCCCCTTCCTATTTATGTCTCCACTTGGCTTGAGGGTTGATTATATTACTGTTAGAGAAATAAACCAAAAATGAAGGAAGTGGTCATTCCACCATGCTTTCTTAATTTCCTTTTTTATTGATGTAATGTACAGTGTTTGCAAGATCCAGGGACTGTTGTGGATGGCTTTGGCTCAGCTTCCATTAGCTCATCAAGTGGTTATAGGTAATTCTGTAAAGCTAGTCACTTGGCCAGCCAAGCTCGACTTTCCATAGTGGTTAAGAGTGTTTGTCTGAAATCAGAACGTTTGGGTTCAAACCCAGCTCATTCTCAGAAAGCTCAGTCATTTTAGGCACATGTCTACTTTGTATCTGTCTGCTCTTACTTCCAGTGGGAGAAATAGTGGCCATTGTAACACAGGGCTATTAGGAGGGTTGACTGACTTGGCATACTATAAATACTTAATACTGGGACCAAAGTATAACTGAAACATCAGCTGTGGCTTTCATGTTTCGTGCTCATTTTCTGATCTGACACCTCCCTCTCAGAGTCCATCCATCAGATTGGTGTCATTTTATGACCCTGAGGACTGAGAGTGGTCACGTGTCCCAGGTCACAGAGTAGGTGACAGGGCCCCATAGTTTCTGATGTGGGGTTTCTCAAGGCAAAGCTAGGCCACTTTATATACCTCACATCCTCATCTACCTTCTATTTTTCCTTTAGACTCTCCCCAGACACCACTTCTCACAGCAAGCATTTCTTGGGTTCCCTCACACTGGGTTCCAGGGTCCCCCATGTTCTTATGAGATCCATTCTATCCTCCTCTATGGACTGCCCTGGGCAGGGGAGGAGGTGTCAGTGAAGGGCACTCACAATGCTTGTAAATCCTTGCTGCTCTCTCATCCATCATTTCTCTTTTATATCCATCCAGCCATCCATCTAGTTTATTTTCCATCTTCACAGGTTGTACATTCAGGTTCTATTTGGAGGCTTTATAGATGTTGGTTGAAATAAATGAATCAGAATTCCCAACGACTATGATAGAGGGAGACACGTATTCCTAGTTGAACACGGATCAACCCAAATTAGGGCAAGTCCACATGTCAAATATTTGAAATAGACACTTCCTAGACCATGGAAGCAAATATTTGACAGATGCTTTAAAAGTCCTTGGTTCCATCCTGGGTTTCAGTGAGTGGTGAGTTTCCGGGCACCTGGCTCTGTACCATGCATGGTACAGGGGTTGTGAGGAGACAATAACTATTATACGTAACATGTTTAAAGTACCAGGTGAGCCGGGCATGGTGGCGCACGCCTTTAATCCCAGCACTCGGGAGGCAGAGGTAGGAGGATTGCTGTGAGTTCAAGGCCACCCTGAGACTACATAGTGAATTCCAGGTCAGCCTGGACTAGAGTGAGACCCTACCTCGAAAAACCAAAAAAAAAAAAAAAAAAAAAAAAGTACCAGGTGAATGATCTGCACTGTGGACATGTCACATGTGCCCTTAGGTTTCCACACCTCCCCTCTCCATGGGGATTCTTTTGATTTTCAATAAATTCTTCCTCTTTTTCTTCCTCCTTGTTGCCTGAGCACTGTGGTCAGAACCCGTGGTTTGGCATTGCACTGAATGCTGTTTTGTGTGGCTCTCGGTGACATAAAGTTCCATTCCCTTCCCACCTCCTCAATTTCAGGCCCTTCCTTTTAGAGTCCTTGTGTTCTAGAGCTACAACCCCCCCCCAAACAAACAAGCAGGCACCCTCTCGCCTGAAATGCTTTTGCCCTCCCCAATCTGTCTGATGAAGGGCCACAGCATCTTCAAGTCTTTGTTGAGGGTTCAGCTCCTCCAGGAAGCCTCCTTGCTATATGGTGAACAGCTTGGGAATGGGGCCTGTGCCTCTGGAACTCAGTGCCTGACTCAAGATAGCTATTTAGAAAGTGATGAGTTAATGACATGCCATTTATCTCATCCAGATTTAAATCTCCATGAGGGATGACTTTCAACTCCTAGGCCAGTAGTTCTCAAACAGTTCCTCAGAGAATGAAGGGTTCCACTAACTTGGGGGGGCTCTGGATGGAGGAGCAGCTGTATATCAGATACAGTTTCAATTTTGTTTAGAAAACAGTCGTTAAGGTCATGGACTAGTTGAAGGCTCAGGTCAGGAGGCCTGGTTGACCCTGTAGCTCCCTGCTGGGAGGTGCCTCACTTCTGTCTCTGCAGTAATAGAAACCATCAGCCTCCTAGGCTGAAAGGGAGGATTGGATGATGGCTACGAGGCATCATCACGTAGGAGAAAACACTAGATGAATTCTGCACAAATGTTGAGAACAGTGATTAAGCCCTAGGCAGTCAGCCAGCGCCAGCCACCTCCTGACAGGGGATCCCAGCAATGGAACTCCCATTTACAGTGAGTGTCAGCCACTGGAGTCCAGTAGCTCCTGAGCTCCTCTGAACCTCAGAACCCCCACGGAGGTAACCGTCCATGAAGTGTGCTTCTGGGTCTCTTCCCAGAGTCTGATTTAGAGCGTGGGTGGCATTTTTATTCAAGTGCTCTTGATCCAGAAAATTTACCCCTAAGTATCCACCCAAGAAAATGAGAATACTTGCATACAGAAATGTGGGCGTGGATGGTCATTACGCATTATTCACATTAGCCAACAAAGCCCAACTGTCTATCAGCTAATAAATGAATAACCAAATGGAAGGGTATTATTTATGGCCATAAAGAGGAAGGAGGCATTGATAAAGGCTTCCTCACAGGTGAGAACCTTGATAACACCATGCTGAGTGAGAGACACCAGACACAGCGGCCACATATGGTTCCATTTGCCTGAAATTCCCAGAGTAGACCAATCTGTAGAGACATGAAGCAGATTCCGTGGCTGTTCAAGAAGCGGAAGGGAAGGAAGGAGAGAATAGGGGGTGGATGTTCTTTTGGAGGTGAGGAGAATGTTCTAGAGTTGAAGGTAGCAATGCTTGTCCATGTCTATGAACATATCCAAGACCTTTGGATTGTATACTTTACATGAGTGGCATAGTACATCAATTAAATATTAATAAATCAACGAATCAATGAAATCCAACAATTGCCCTCTGAGGGGTTAAGGGAGGGCGCTTTTCAAGAATGCTGACTGCCCCTCCTCATCCTCCAAAGATGGGGCTCCCTCACCTCATGTCCTTCAGACACTCTTACGCTGTTTCTGGTTAAGAACTCCCGCCATTTTCCAGAGCACAGAGCTGGGAAGGGACTTGAACCACTTTTTAATCAAGGGCCCTGGAAGGGTGTGGTGGTACACACCTTTAATCCCAGCACTTGGGAGACAGAGGTAGGAGGATCACTGTGAGTTTGAGGCCACCAGGTTAGCCAGGGCTAGAGTGAGACCCTGCCTTGAAAAAAGATCCAAATAAAATAAAATAAAAATTACCTAATATTGAACCTATATGCAGGTCCAAGAGGAAAAGGATAAAATGTATACATAATTCACACTTGATTTTTCTAAATTTTATGTATTTATGTGTATGGGCAAGCATGCGGAGTTTAGAGGAAAACTTTGAGGTACCTTTGAGACAGGGTCTCTTGTGGTTAAAAAACAAACTGTGAGTCTATAGACAAACATCCCCTGGCTCTGCCTCCCATTGTTTATAGGCTTTACAAGCAAGTGCCTTTGACCCCTGAACCATCTCCCAGCCCCATATTTCACTCTATAAAAGGTCAGTTGGAAGCTGGGCATGGTGGCACTCATCTGTAATCCTAGCGCTTGGGAGGCTATAATAGGAGGATCATGAATTAAAGGCTAGCCTGGGCTACCATAATGAGACATTGTCTGAAGAAACTTTAAAATAGGAAAGAAAGAAAAGAAGAGAAGAGAAAATGCAAGCTTATAGAAAAGGCAGAGAGACTTGTCTTGAGGGTGGGAGAAGTGAAAGTTGCCGAGAAGCTGACTTGCTCAGTCTGTCTCTCTGGCGGCCTGCTAGCACATCTTGCTCCACATGGAGGATCAACTTCAGCCTTGTGCTGAAGGCCCAGAGAGCCCTTGAAATCATGGATGGAGGTGTGGAAAGATAAGCCACAGGAGGGGGAAATCCGGACATCTATCTGGATGGGCAGAACAGGCTCAGAGAGCAAGAATAAATGAAGAACAGAGAAAGGATGGAGGAGAGAAAGAGCCAGGGAACAACAAAACAAAACAAGACAAAGCAAACAAAGTAAAAAACCACCCTGTTTAGTCTCCAACATCTCTAACTTTCATATTTCACTATCAGTGTGAACTTGACCTTGAGCTCAACCTGAGCTTGCCCTTATCATTTGTAAAATGAGGGCAGCAATACATAAACTCAAGGAAAGAGGGTGGTAAGAGAGGAAGTCTCAAAGGAAGGAGTCCTTAGGAGTCAGAGTGTAGTCCAGGCAGGGGCTATGAGCTGAACTTGAACTTCAGTTGCTATGCCTGCAAAGTCTACAGGTCACTGGGGACACAAGACCTACAAACAGTGGTCTGAATACAACGCTACACTCTCAGGACTAGGGGCCAATGGGGCACAGAGGGGGCAGAGAAGAGGCCCAAGAAGGAGGGACGTCCTCTCTATCCCTGAGGTCATCACCGAGAATATGACAGGTGATAGCTGTCCTGCTCAGCAGGTATCGGGTACATTTGTGGGTGCTTTTTCAGCAGGCTTTGAGACCATTATCCATGGAGCCCTCCCTGTGATCTTCTTCCAGTCTCAAGAAGCATGGAGCTTTCCAGACAGTCCAGGGGACAGGACAGACACACAGATCCATGCACAGGAAACAGAGCCAACCGCCAGAGATTATTTTTGTTTTCCCGCCCCACCAGCTCCAGAACAATCAATGAAGTTCCTCTCCCTCCTAACAAACACGTTGTGGACTGGAGCCTGCCAGGAAATGAAGAAATCCCCTTAGGGACAACATGGGGCCTCTTTCCTCCCTCTGTTCCAGAACAAGCGGCAGGGGGACCTTTGGAGTTGTGGCCTTCTGCTCTGTTTCTGGCTCTGTTCACTGGCAAGGGCAAGGACTGTGGGGAGAATGAGCTGAGGCCTCCTTTAGGAACCCAGTGTGCCCATGCAGGAAACAGAATCCTGGGGACCTAGAGGGGAGACCCAAGCATTTTGATTATATATGTCCTTTCTTCAGGGCACTCTTAGAAAAATCAAGAAGTTAAAAAAGAAACAAACAAAACTCAAACAACAACAACAAAAAAGGGAAAAATCAAGAAGACAGTATCCTTCATAAAAATTAGTTCAAAGACTGAAACAGAGCTAAGAGCCCCAGGAATGGCAGAATTCCTCTGTGCATCTGACATCTGAATCTCAGCTGCATTAACTATTTACTCGGAAAGGACATGCTTTCTTGTATGGTGAAAGGTGTTTGATATTTCTGAAATATTAGTATATATATTTTTTTACCTTGCTGTGTCCTTTCTCTCAGGGCCTCTTTCCTTTTGAGCCCTTCAGGAAAGGGATATGCTGCTTTGTGGACTTCTTTTGTGTAAAAGACCCAATTCTTTAGGAAAACCAAAGCAATTCTTGCCAGAGCATAGTATCGATTTTGTGAGAAAATAGGGGCGTGAGGCCAAGGTTTCTCAACCTTGAAATGGGAAAGCAAACAAACAAAACAAAATGTCTCCTGGCTGCGGAGAGAGATGTGGAGATCCCCACAAAGGGAGAGATTTGTAGGGTGAGCGATGGAAGAGCTCCCTCACTGTGGGACAGAAGCCCTGGTGTAGGCACCCATGGTTTAGGGGGAGTGAGGCTCAGAAGGGACCCACACATTCATTCTCACAGGTTAACTAGGCTTCTGAGTGAAATGGATGCCTGAACTGACTGGAGGGTGGAGCCTCTGATGGCATTTCCCACGGCTGATGAAGAAAAAGGATCTCAGAGATTCCTGCTAACCAGAACTGACTAGGAAGGTAGGCCAGGGAAGGAGTTTGTTACTCACCCAGGAACTACCTGTGTGGTCCATCAACTGAGTTCCACAGGGTGATGATGGCTAGCTTAGTGGATGCCTCCCAACACAGTGCAATGAATTCAAGTTATTTTATTTTTATTTATTTGCATGCAGAGGGAGAGAGAGGAGAGACGAGAGAGAGAGAGAGAGGGAGAGGGAGAGAGAGAGAGAGAGAGAGAGAGAGAGAGAGAGAGAGAGAGAGAGAGAGAGAGAGAGAGAGAGAGATCAGGGCCTCTAGCCGCTGCAAGCAAACTCCAGATGCATGCACCACCGTGCATCTGGCTTTACATGGGTACTGGGGAATCAAACCTGGGTTATTAAACTTTGAAGGTAAGCAACTTAACTGCTGAACCATCTCTCCAGCCCCCAGTTCAAGTTTGAAAAGTTTGGCACAAATCGGAAAAGAGAAGTAACTCTAGATTGAGTTTCATTCATGCTGGTACTCGAAACAGAAAATATTTGAACCCTAGAAAAATCCCTTAGAATCCAGAAAAACCCTTCATTTACCACTTCTAAGTCTTGCTTAGCATTGGCAGTTTCAATCAATGCTTGGAGCTGTAAACGCTGCTTGAGCGTTCTCGCTGCTGATGTGACGGAACACTTGATGGTTTCCTTCGCCTTTCCCTGCTATGATGGACCCCCTCCACAGTTCCTGTGGAACTGTGAGCCCAAATCACCTTTCCTTCCCTGAGCTGTTTCTGGTTGGGTATTTTGTCCCAGCAATGAGAAAGCAATTGAAAGTAACTGTTTTGAGATTTGATGTTTGAGATAACTTGTTCCCAGTGAAGAGTCTTCTTTCATTGGTTTAAGGAAAAACAGAACCCATAGCATTGTGGTAACGTATCTGTATTTCAGCTCTGGCTTTATGGGACTCTCTTTGTTGCATATTACCTGTGTAGCCTGGATAGGTTGAATAATGGCTCATAGCTTCTGTTTCCTCAGTTGTACAAAGGGAATGCACCTAACTCTTGGGGCTGAAAGGATTAAATGACTTTCTATACACACAGTATTGACTCAGCTCAGAACCTGGTGCAGAAGAAACAAGGGAAGCAAATGCGCTTTTGTCATGTAGAAAGACACAGCATCCTTTCAGTCCCCAGGTCCTATGTAAGTCACTGGTCACTTATGCCAGTGCGTATACTGTGTGTTCTTGCCTCTGAGTGAGTTTGGATAAGGCGTGAGGTGAAACAGAGTGAGCATAGAAGAGAGTTAGAAATACGGACCTGCAAATTTTATGACCATCTATTGCACCAGACCATATCATCATTTTATACCTTTTATTAAAAATTTCACTTAATTTTTTATCTTTTTGCCTGCATAAGGGTACATGCATGCACACGTGGAGGTCAGAGGTCGACATTGGGTGTGTTTCTCAATTACTCTCCAACAACTTATTTATTGAGGCAGGGTCTTTCCATGAAGCCAGAGCTTACCAATTCATTTACTCTAACTATCCAGCTTGCCCCGCCAGGGAATCTGCTTGTTTCTTTGTCCCTAGCACTGGGATTTAGGGGTACCCTACCACACCCAGTATTTACATGGGTGCCAGAAATTCAAACTCAGGTCTTCACACTTGGGTGGCAAGTGCTTCACTGTCTGAGACAGCTCTTCCATCCTTACTGCTTGGTTGGCATATGGTTTGTCCCCAGAAAGTTTATATGTGAAAAGTTTGTCCCAGTTGTAATGATTTTGAAAGGCAGCAGAGCCTTTGTGAAGTTGGGCCTTGTGGGAGCTGATTAGGTCACTGAGGGTGCCACCTTCAGGAACACAACACAGGAGGATTGTATAATGTGAGATTAGCTTCCTTGGCTTTCTCCTGGCTTAGCCTATGGCAGTGTGACCTCTCTTTCCCATGAGCTCCTGCCAATGTGCATGGCTCTTGGACCTCTTGAACCAACTCAGCAAACCTCTTTTCTTTAGAAAGCATCTCAGAGGTTTTATTAGAGCTACACAAAATGGAACGAGACCACGACTTGTCATTTCTTCAACTAGAGAAGCATGCTTCTCCGATCCCTAATTTTGGGCTTGGCCATGTCGCTGACTTGGACCAACGGGATGTAAACAGTGGCTTACATGTGCTCGTGCATTTGGCCATGGCCTTCTTGTACTTCTGCCATCACCATCTCGGGAACATGGCCCGGTGAGTTTGCCAGTCCACTTGGAGTCAAGCCCAGATCCATCCATTTTAATCCGACCCGCACAAGAATAATGGATTTTAAACCACTGAATTGTGGGAGGCTTGTTATGTGTCATGATTATGACAATAGATACTAATGTCCCCTGCTCTTTCCCAGGCACAGACATTCTGAGATAGTGAAACATTCCTTTTTAACTAATGAGGATTTGGAGACTCTGAGCAGTGTCCCTCACCCAAGGTTAGAGAGACAGAGAGGAAACAGAACATGGAAACAGCCCCATTCTTTTTTTTTATTTTATTTATTCATTTTCAAGCAGAGAAATACAGAGAGAGAGAGAGAGAGAGAGAGAGAGAGAGAGAGAGAGAGAGAGCGAGCGCACCAGGGCCACCACCTTGTGGGTCTGGCATATGTGGGTACTGGGGAATTGAAGAAGGATGGGGTGGCAGGAGAGGGAATACAACGTGAAGAACTTCACAGCTGGGCCACCTAGGGCTATTCTCTCTCAGTCCTGAGACCACAGCAGCCCACATCATCAATCCAGAATTGTGACATCACAGAGTGACTCAGGCCAGAGGTGGCAGGACAGGGAAACCCTGGTGAAGGGGTTGGCCAGTTAGAAAACCTCAGTCTAAATAAGGATGGGGCGGTAACATGAGTAGACAGGCTTGCGCCACAGAATTAGGTGGTTTCAGACAAATAATAACTTGAAATTATTTTGGAAAATATTTTCCCAAGTGGCTCATTGAGCTCTGTGGGAATGAGAAATTGAAGGAAAAGCCAGGAGGGAAGGTTGAGAAGGGGCTCCTGACCAGAAGGGCTTGCTTTCATAGAATTCAGGGCATCAGATGACTTCAGAAAGAAGCTCTTACTCATCATTCAGGACTCCCCCACCCAGTCCCCTCTGTGAGTTGTTCTTGTGTAAGTCTGACTCAGTCCTGTACCCCCTACTCATTTTCCCATGCTTGTGACAACAGACAGCACTTTAAAAGCACATCTAAGCTCCAGAGGCTCTTCTAAGCACTGTGGTGTGTGTGTGTGTGTGTGTGTGTGTGTGTGTGTGTGAGAGAGAGAGAGAGAGAGAGAGAGAGAGAGAGAGAGAGAGAGAGAGAGAGAGAGAGAGAGAGATGCACCCGTGAGCATGTGCAGGGCTCAGAGGAGGATGTTGGTACCTTTTTCTTTTACTCAATGAACTTGGAACTCTTGCTGTTTTTGGGTAGAGTGACTGACCAGCACACTCCTGCAATCCTCCTGCCTCCAACCTCCCAACCCCCAGCACTGGAATTACAGATAATGCCCAGCCATGCTTTTTATATGGGTGCTGGACTTGAACCAGACCCTCATGTGTGTGCAGCAAGCACTCTTAACCACTGAGCCATCTCCTCAACCCCATTTTGTGTCTTTCCTAACTCAGTTCTCACAATAATCACAGTGGAAGTTATCCCTTTGGGCTCTAGTATGCAAATGAGGGGGAAAGCAGGGGCATAGAAAGGAAGTCAGAAGCTCCAGCTCATAAAGCTAGTTAGATTTGAAAGCTGGGCCTCTGACACCAGAGAGAAAGTTCTGGACCACTGTGCTATGTGCTAACTATACAGTATGATGATGATCTCAGTTTTTAGAAGAATATATATATATATATATATATATATATATATATATATATATATATTTTAAGGTAAGATCTTGCTCTAGCCCAGGCTGACCTAGAATTCACAGGTTGGCCTTGAACTCACAGGGATCCTCCTATTTCTGCTTCTCCAGTGCTGGGATTAAAGGCCCATGCCACCATGCCACCATGCCAGGCTCACTAGAACATATTTTTTATCTATTTATTTAAAGAGAGAGAGAGAGAGAGAGAGAGAGAGAGAGAGAGACAGAGAGAGAGAGACAGAGAACATGGGCCCCTGGATACAAACTCCAGGCTCAGTACCACTTTGTATATCTGGCTTTATGTGGGCACTGGGGAATCGAACCAAGACCACCAGGTTCAATCAACAAGTGCCTTTAACCACTGAGCAATCTTTCCAATCCCTGGAGTGTTTATTAAATGAGATAATACACATCAAGCTCACTGTCAAGTATTTAAGAGAGACTGAAAATATCATTATAATATCTAGCATATTGGTTTGATTTGTATTGCTAAAATAAAACACCTAAGGCAGGGTGACTTTTAGAGAAATTAGATTTATTTTGTCACACTGTTTTGGTCCAAGCTTGAAGGGCTGCTTCTTGTTGGCAGTGTCCTGAGGTGGCTCAGAGCACCGCATGGCAAGGGACATGTGTGTGCAGATAATCTATGTCTCTCCTTCTGCTTCTTAACTTCCAGGATCCCATTACAAGTATCCACTCTGATGACTCTACCTAACCCTGATCTCTCCCCAAAGGCCTTATCTCTAACCACTAAGTCTCTACTCTCACTCATTCCTGATGGGGATGAAGTTTTGTCCCGGGGAGCCCTGGGGGGTACTTCATTTATCTCCAAACCAGTGAACTAATTGCTATTATGTCCCTACACGTCCATTTCTTGTTAACTCGTGACATTTCTTTCCACAGCCCTGCCTAGGAAAGGCAGTCTTTGTGGGGAAATTACTTTGATTAATGACAGCAATAGAAGGTCAGCTTCTGGTCAGCTTCTGAGGACTTAGGATCAGCTGGATGCAAGGCCTCAGAGGTGTCCAGGCTGCCCCACATAGCTCAAAAAGAAGAAACTAGAGATCTTGACTAACATTAAGGAGTGTTGAGTCAGTCAGCTTCTTGTTGCTGTCACAAAGAACCTGACCACAATGGCTTGTGGAAGGAAAGGGTTTATTTTGGATTATAAATTCTATGGAAAGCTCCATGATGGCAGGGGAAAGCATGACATGGGCAGAAGGTGGACATCACCTCCTGGCCAACATCAGATGGACAACAGCAACAAGAGACTGCGCCAAACAATGGCAAGGGGAAGCTGTTATAACACCCATAAGCTTGCCAAACAACACTCTTCCAGCAATATTCCAATTCCAAAATGGCCATCAGCTTGGGATCAAGCATGCAGAACACAGGTTTATGGGGGACACCTGAGTCAAACCACCACAAGGGGTTTGGGAAGATTTGGGAAAACAGGAAAGGCCAATAAAATTTTGTATCCTGGGGTGAGGCTCCCTTCAGGAACCTCCGCTAGGAGCCAGGAATTGACCAAACCCACTGCTCTGGGTGGAAAGCTTCTCCTCTGTGATGGGGCAGGAGAAGTAACAGAAGCCAGCTGTGATAAGTGGGGGCAATGACCACAGGGAACCCATGCTCAGGAGAAGAGAAGAGGAGCCGACCAGTTTACTAAAAAGTATGTGAGGAGAGCCGAGGATTTTCTTGGTATCCTAAGAGGTCTAGAAGATTCCAGATGACATCAGGCCATGCCTTTGTCTTTATCAGTACTCCAGCCTCTGTCCAGCACTGCATGCTCCTGGAAGGCCTGGTGGGGCGTGTTCATTCATATTGGTCCCTCTAAGGCCCGTTCAGTGCTGGACACTCAACAGACACAGGGAAGGGGTGAAGGAGCTTTGAGCTGAGGATAGCCAGATGCTGCCAGCTCTGCTGTTTATGATGCCTCATGAGATGGTGCTCTCTCCTGTCCTGACCATTGGAAACTGATGCTGACACATCCATGACATTTGTCAGTGCCTGGAGACATTCTTGGTTGTCAGACTTAGGGAATGACTACTGCCATTGTTGTAGTCAGCTTCACATTGCTGGGATGAACTTCCAAAGCAGACACAGTTTATGGGAGGAAAGGATTTATTTGAAGCTTACAGATCCAGGGGAAGTTCCAGAATGGTGAAAGAGGCTGGCCCCCTTTCACAGATGCAAGCAGAGAGAAAAACCACCAGCAGCAGCCAGCACACACCAAAAGCAACAACCAGCAGGGGAGAGACAGAGCTCAAGCATTCTGCATACCTGGGGCGGGGTGGGAATCAGATCCGCCCCAAAACACACCTTTGGGCTGGACCCCAGGATCTGCCCACAGTGGACACCTCTTCCAGGCAGGGGACATATTCAAGCTACCACAGGTATCTGCTAAGCAAAAGCCAGAGGTGCTTCTAAACGTCCTCTAAGGCACCCATTAACTCTAAAGAATTATACTAAATATCTGTAGTGCTGAAATTCCCCTCATTAGAATGCCAAGGTCAATTGCAAGACATTGTGAAGGTCAACAGCACACTTACTGAAATTCCAGAAAGCTGTTTGGAGACTTGATTCTACCATTAAAAGACAGAGATGAGAATTGTATTACAGCCAGCAAGAAGATTCATATGGATGTGTTAAGCAACTCTCTCTCCTGGCCATTGCCTCCTGGCTGGCCACTCCACCCCAACACACAAACACAGTGCAGAACAGGTAACCAGACCTGAGGCAGACCTTGTCAGTGTTCGGGTGCCTGCAGATCCACGTCCTACAAGTTATGAAGCCAAGTTTAGAGGTGCACATCCTCTGTTCCCTGAGCCACACCCCGCTGCAGCCCTTCCATGTGCCCGAGGCTGGATGCAAACATCTTTGCTGTAGTGACTATTGGCTTTAATTGTCTCACACATGGAAGAGTTCATTTTGAGGCATAATATAAAAATGAATGTAGATGGCTATAAGCAACTAGGCAGGAATTTGTATCAAAATCCAGTTTGAGTAAAGGGTGTGCTTCCTGAGTGGGTGGAGGGACCAACAGTTCAATTCTGAGAAGTAAAAACTCAGCCTGCCGGAATCCATGCCTTTGAAACCTATTGCACAAGGCCAGAACCCCAGGGCAGGAAGTGATGTCAGAGACCATCTTGTCAAACCCCCTCATTTTACATTTGAGAACCTGAGGCTCACGAAGGAGGAGAAAAGGTCTCCACCCTGGTTAGTGGCCAAGAGGAAATCAGGGCAGTGCACTCCTGACACTCTGTCCATTCTGCTTAAAAGCGGGGGTGGGGATGGGCTGGGGGGAGAGGAGGGGTTCCTACCAGGTTAGATGTCAAGGAGAAGACGAGTTCCTGCTAAGAGTTCAGTTCAAAGTTTGCAAGGAACAAGACCGTGGTTTTCAGGACCATTTCCTACAATGGGGCTTTATTTGCTTGCTGCTTTTTTTCCCCCCCCACTCTGGCACAGAGGCAATATTGAAGTGATTCCCTCTGTGGGAGCCTTGCTCCATACGTAAACACATGTCTACCATATACACAGGCACACACATTTGTCATCCTTTCCTGGAATGACTTAATGATTCCCATGTAACCAATACGCTACAGCTGTCGGCTTACTCCACCAGGCTCTCAGAAAATCATGTTATCAAGTTCCCTTCTACCTTTTTTATTTTCCTCAGCCTGGACACATTTTATCCCCTTAAAAAAAAGTAAGAATGGCTAAGATGATTCCCTTGGGCTCTAGGATTTTCTATTGATGGCAAAATGTCAGCTGAAAAATCCCTGACACCTTATTTGATGAATCCGACTTTTGCTTTCACATTAAAAGGGAACACTTGCACTGCTGATCAAACAAACAAAAAAAA
>PVHP010006911.1:0-58901 GCA_004024765.1 Zapus hudsonius | reverse complement strand
GATGTTTATTCTGGCCACAAATCTATTTCCTGAACCCTCCCTCTGTTCCCACAGTGGTAAACTACATGTGTTGGAGAAAATCAACACTCTAAAAACACGAATAAAAGCCAAATGAAGGCTGGAGAGAATGCTCAGTAGTTAAGGCACTTGCCTGCAAAGCCTAGCAGCCCGGGTTTGATTCCCCTGTACTTGTACCCACATAAAGCCAGATGTACAAGGTAGTGCATGTGTCTGAAGTTTGTTTGCAGCAGCTGGAAGCCCTGGTGCACCCATTCCCTCTCTCTCTCTCTCCCTCTCTCTCTCTCTCTCCCTCTGCTTGCAAATATATATATATATATATATATATATATATATATATATATATATTTTAAAGCCAAATGAATTTATATTCTAGGCCAACTCATCAATGACCAATAAGGATCATTCCTACAGACTCCAAAAGCACTTTGACACTAATATGATTGCCCACTACTGCCTCAAGGTTTCTTGAATTGAGTTGTATGCCTTCTGAGTGGCATCTGTGTCTATGTTTGATTTGGTCCTTTGACCAGACCCAAGTATACTGGGAATTGGCATAACTACACCCTCCAGAGCACTTGTAGAAAATGCAGGTCTTTCCTCACATCTGAGATTCAATGATTTAGAGAATTTGCCCTTTAAACATCCAAAGTTTCCAAATTTGAAAACAATTTCTCATTCATGTTTTAAATTTATTTGGGTGTGTAGTATATACAGTGTGTGTGCAGATGTGTGTGCACAGACACATGTGCACACATATGAAGAAACCAGAGGAGGATGTTGGGTGTTCTCTGTCACTGTTCATCCTTATTTCCTTGAGACAGAGACTCTCACTGAAGCTGGAGCTCACAAGGTTTTGATTAGACTGGCTGACCAGTGAGCCCCAGTGATTCTTTGGTCTCTACCTCTCCTCTCGCAGCCCTGGGACCACACCTGGCTTTTTATAGGGTTCTGGGGATCAAACTCAGCTCTTCATGCTGTGCAGCAAGCATTCTTACCCACTGAGCCACCTTTCTGGCCACCAACAACTTGTTTTCTGAAACAATATTCTATAAAGCACCATCTTGCTAAACTACAGAGTGCTACCATTCGAAACTTCCTGAGAAAGCATGGCTCAACCAATCCTGCTAACCTCCTAGTCAAGGTGGCCTCAGAGTTAGGGATATGTGACATTCACAAACCTGTTTGCCCAAGTACTAAGTGATCTCCATTGCTTTTAAAGATCTTGTTTCCTCCCCAAAGTTTTGCTTTTCCTTTCCTTGCTCTCATATTTATCTTTTTATGTTTCCATTAGTAATCAGCCTGTTTATTTCTAAGAGCTAAACTCCTAAATTCTCTTATCCTATATAGTAGGAAGCCAGAAAATCAAGCCTATTGTCAACATGTAAGCTAAGAAAACAAGCTTTTTTCTCTGTTGAGCGAGATGATGGATTCAGCTCTTTTGCTCATTCACAAGTCTTTTGGGATTTTCTTCCTGGTTCCACACTGATGAGGTATTTCTGCAACAGTGCTGCTTTATCGATGAAGGAATGATGCCAACGAGACATAGTTGATGGCAAGATACAGCTCTCTCTGAGCCTGAGAAGACGTTTTACATATCTGACACAGGATCCTACCCTAGGAGGACCTGAGAGAATGTTTTACATATCTGAAAAATCTATGCTAAGGCCCTTTGGAAAAGAACTCTGCAGCCAGCCCAATCCACATTTATATGGTCACCTATTGTCCCTCGATAGACCCCTAAGGAAGCCCAGGCCCAGGAAAACTTGACCTGAAGTCTTTAAAAGAGCCTACAGAGCTTTTCCAGGAACATGACTTCAGATATGGCTGTCCACTTTCCGTTCCTTGCTGAACAAAGGTATCCTTGTCTGAGCTCAGCCTGGTCTATCTTCTGCCTCAATTTCCTTATAATAGTGACTTGGCCAAGGGCACATGGAAAGTGAGTGCCGAATCACGCACTAAAACATGGTACCTTCCTGAACTTGATGGCATGGTCTCCTGAGGTCTGGCCCTGATGAGACCAGTGGGGACACTTAGCTGCAGCAGAGCTCCCTAGCACCTCTCCAGGATGTTTTTCTGGAAGTTTGGGCCAGCTCTATGTAGATCCTCGGCTCTTCATGGGATTTAACCAATTCTCTGATGCACCTGGATCCCTTCTGCTGATGAAGCAGGGGCCTTCAATATGATGAATTAGTTTCCCAAGTAGCTGTGTTTACATCCAGAGTATCATAGCTGGGTCCTGCAGGGATTGTTCAAGCTTATCTTCCCTAGATAGAGATGTGCTGAGGACTGCACAATTCTGACCCAGATGGAAATCAGCTGCAGAACACCTAGTTCTGAACACACATGCATGTGCCTGTGTGCTCACAGGCACGCGTGCACACACACACACACCAGGTGACCTAAACCAAAATTACAGACACATCCTGTCCCCAACAGGCTGACTTCTCAGAAAGCTGAGAACTGGCCAATGCAAGCTGCTCAGGCAGCAAAGGCCCGGGGGAGTCTGTCTACCCAGGTACTACTATTTCCCTAGGCTTCCTGTCTTATGCTCACAAGCCTCATTCTCACATCTTTCATGCAGGGAGGCGTCTGAGTGGGGAGGCAGGGAAGAGAGTGGCATCAGGCTGCACAACTGGCCGGGAACAAGCAGCAACCTTGAGCCACTGCACATTTTATGTAAATTTCAAACTACTGCATTCAGAGAACAATGGTGGATAATGGTCTTTCTATTTTGGAAACACTACAGATCTGTAACAAAAGGCCTTAACCTTCCAACTCTTCTCTCTGAGGTCCTGGATCCTCATGGTCCTCACGTATCTGAACTATCATTCAAGACCATGAGAGACTGGCCACCCTTTTCCTCCCTCCCAGCAGGGAGTTGTCTTTCTGCTCTCTGCCTAGTCTTTGATCAGTATCCTCCTAATACACTTATCACTTCCCACCACATACAATACTTATTTTTATGGGTTGCATCATTTCTACTGGCCTAATCTATATGTTCCTTAAGGGTAGGGCCTCTGCTTATCTTTGTACCCTGAGGCCTTAATATGGTATGCATTGTGAGGTGCTCAATAAAAGCACCTTTGGATAAGGCACCCAAATTCCCCACTCCACCCATCAGCATGAAGAACATCTCCACCCCAACCTCCCCAGATAGAAACCTCAAGGTCATGTGCTCCAACTCTTTCATTTTAAAGACAAGAAGACTAAAACCCAACATTGGGTGATGGGCTGGGGATGTGTCTAGCTTCATGCATAGTCCAGGAAGCTGAGCTTCTATCAGGAAGAAGCCACTTCCTTGCAGTCAGACTGGTAGCAGATGAGGGAGCTGGGATTTAAACCAGGGTCTGCCTGGCCCAAAAGCCTGTTAGCTCCAGGCCCTGAAGATCCTGCTGCCCCAATTTCTCAGAAAATGGCTCTTGCTTGACCAGGCCTAGGAGGGTGTAGGCATGGGGACAGGCAGCATCTGGTTACAGTCCATTCGAAAATATTTATGAACTCTGCTGTCTGAGGCCTGGCAGCCTGGCTACCCCAGCTGGGCCTTTTCACAGAAGACCCATCAGGAAGCTCCCCTAATGTCACACAGAGCCTTTAGACACAAGGCATAGTGTTCTTCAGTGAGAAGTTTATGTTGGCCATGCTGGCAGGGCCAAGGGAAGTGGAGGCCTCCAGCCCTCTTTTGCCAGTGGGGCTGCACTCCAAGAGGGCAAAGGGGAGGAGAAGGTGCTCTGGCCAAGCAGAACCCAAGTGGAAACCTGGGAGAGCAGTAGCCTGGGTATTCAGGGCAGCAGACAAGGAACCCCTCAGGGGCTTGAACTGGGTTTTGTGTCACAAAGCTGACATAGGCAAAAGAAAACCCTGGCTAATAGATGGCTTAATCCCTTAATCCCAGTCCTGCCTGGTATTGCTGGGGAGGCTCTGGGCAGTATTCTTGACCTTTCTGAGCTTCCATTTCTTGTTGTACAAGGGGAGTAACAGCAGTGGATTGCTGGCGTGATGAGCACATGGGTTATGCTGCGCAGGCTGGAGTTACTCAACACATAATCGAGTCGTTATGAAGTTTTGTGAGCTTGCCATCAGCTCTCAGATTTATGAACTAATAAAAGCCAGAGCTACAGAGAACACCCAGGCAATAGAGTTGAATGACTAGGGACTGAGAAAAGGAAACAAAATCATCAGCAGTAGACCCACATTTAGAGGAACTTTGGCCTAGAGACAGTTGGATGGAAGATAATCTGTTTCTAGTTAGGGAACAGCTAACGGAAGAACTGCAGAGAGTGGTTGTGTCATGAATGTGCTCAATTTAGTATGTGTAATTTAGAATGTGTGTGTGTATGTTACATGATATAATGTGCAGTGTGCATGCAATGGATGGGTTTGTGGCATATTCATGTATAGTGGATATATCTGCATTCAGTATGTGTGTGGGGTGTGTTTTCTACAGAAAGATTGTAGAGGCTTGTCTTTCTTACCTTCAATGGTGATCAACAGTAAAGGAAGGAAGGAAACATTTACTATGTAAATGTTTGATATGCATTTTTTCTATAATTCTCCCAATAGCTCTCAGACAGGAAAGTGAGTGACAGAGAAGTCTCTTGTTTACATACTCAACCCCTGTTTTGTGGCAGAGGTGACCTTGGGCCTAGATCTGCCTGACAATAGCAGCATTGTGGGCTTGACCCCCCAAATAAAGAAAAGAAACACTCTGGATGCAGAGAGAGAGAGAGAGAGAGAGAGAGAGAGAGAGAGAGAGAGAGAGAGAGAGAGAGAGAGTTAGTTTCAGGTAGCTTTTCTTGTGGCTTATCACCCAAATAGCTCTGCTCTGCTCTGACTCCCAGACCTGCCACTTCCTGTGCAGCTTGTTGACGCCCTAGTTTTAGTTTTTGTGAGCTCTTCCTCTGAACCAAGTCTTACCCTAGTGAAGAAAGCTCACTGGAGGAAGAATTCTGGCCTCTGGACCAAGGCAGAGGCATCAATTCTAGATGCATCATCCTGCTTGGGCTCCCTGGGATCTAGTGTGGCTGGGGACCCTGAAGAACTCGAGCTCTATGCCATTGGGGAATGGTGGGAAAAAAATGCATCAGCTCTCCTCCTGGCATGTAAACCATAAAGTAAGGCTTCAGCTGTGACCCCTGCGCTTTATTCTCCTGAAGAGCACAGAAGACCCAGCACGTGACAAGAATTGGCTTGGCCAAATTAGGAAGTGAAACTCTAAGGACAGCCCGAAATAAGCTGTTGCAGTGGAAATAGAAATTTTCTTAGCTCCTTCACCAAATATTTATTGGCAAGCACCTATATTGAGCTTGATGCAGAGATAGGTTTGGCCTTTCAGAAACCTACAGCCCAGACAAGTGGGAATGAATGTCGTTCAGTTAGTAAAGTGCTTTTAAAGCCCTGGGTCTGGTTGCCAACACTGCATAAACCTGGCATGGTGATGCACACCTGTAATACTATTTATTGCTTGAGAGGTGGAGAGGCAGAAAGATGAGGAGGATCAGAAGTTCAAGGTAGTTTGTTTTGAGGCCAGTATGGGCTACATTAAAAAGGAAAAAAGAAGGAGAAGAAAAGGAAGAAAAAAAGAAAAAGAAGAAACCCATGGACCAGTAGAGAATCAATGTGAAAACGAAAGCTGAGAGAGCCTGGCAACCCAGCCTGAGGATGGGCAGGTAATACAAGCATTAGAGAAAGAAACTTCCCTCTGTCTTGGCCTGAAGAAAACTCACAGCTGGTGCTATTTTACAAGTCTGAAGGGTCAGTCAGGATTCCAGAAATAAAAGTAATATCAATAGCAATGAAATATTATTATTTACCAGGGACTTACAATATGTCAGGCATCGAAATGTTATTTCATTTATTTGAACACCCCTCATATAGCAGGCACTATAATTGTCTCTGTTTTACAGGAGAGGAAACTAAGTCTCAGAGAATGCAACTTGCATTCATTGCACTTTTGTTCAAAGTGAACACTTCATTTGTTGAGCAAGTTCATCTGGGAAGTGGACTTGCTTCTGAAAGGCTTCTTATATAAGGTAGGAAGCAGTGCACAGCGTACCTGCTTGGACATGTGGTCTCACCTGGATACAAGGTCACGTAAATTGCCACAGTCGTGGGGGGAAGAAGTTCTTCCATAGAACAAGCTCCAACTTATTTCTGGCTTTGTTCCCTGTACCCCCCGAGGGCCTCTGCTTTTTAAAGAGGCTTTCCTCTGCTCTCCCTGCAGAAATTTTATAGAGCTTCCTGAGCTCAGGACTCAGAAAGCATATATAGTATTAATGCACCACCTGAGGCTACTTCCCCACTGATTGTGCAAGAGCTAGAGACGGTTCACAGGTGGTATTTAAAAGTCTTCCCAGGCCTCTACTAGTCCCTGGGAAAGCCACCTTCAGGGCTGTTACTGACTCAAACACCTTTGAAGGGGAGCTGGAGTCAGCACTCCTTTCCTCTGAGATAGAGGATTCTCCCAGAGGGTAATAATATCTGTGGGAATAGCTGGTCCTTTGAAAAGTGGCATTTGCTTCTTATGATCATGGAATGGTGCTTGGTAAAACTTTGTTTTTTTTTTTTAAACATTTTTATTGACTTAAAATTACATATATTAGCACAACAATATGCTCAGTATCATAGGTTCTTAGATAGAGCTATTGAATCCATGATGACATTCCCTCTTTTGCATTGATTATTCTCCCTCCCCCATGACTCTTACATTCTTTCTGCCCCCTGTTCCACAAATTTCCCTGAGTCATAGTGGGTGAGTTTATATTTTACATAGTTATTAGGTTTTTTTTTTATATTTTATTTATTCATTTTCAAGCAGAGAGAGAGAGAGAGAGAGAGAGAGAGAGAGAGAGAGAGAGAGAGAGAGCACACCAGGGCCACCACCTTGTGGGTCTGGCTTATGTGGGTCCTGGGGATTTGAACCAGGGGCCTTAGGCACTGGAGGCAAGTGCCTTAACCGCTGAGCCATCTCTCCAGCCCAGTTATTAGGTTTTTAAGAGTCTGTAGAGTTGTATTTTGGACAATTTTGAGCACCCTTGGTGGTTTTAATAAGATTGTATGGTTTCCAAAGAGGATCCTTCAATGTCCATAGTGATTAGCCTTTAGGTTTGCTAACGTTAGTGGCCTTGGGCTTACCACATGTATCCACCACAATGGCTAAAGCTGACAGGGTCTTACAATGTTGGCTCCATGTAGTTCTCTTGTCTTGATATATGTCTTATCTCTCCAAAACATGTTAAGAAAAGGTAGCTTAAAACAGAAATAGCATAC
Source organism: Zapus hudsonius (assembly GCA_004024765.1). Lineage (NCBI taxonomy): Eukaryota > Metazoa > Chordata > Mammalia > Rodentia > Dipodidae > Zapus > Zapus hudsonius. Next base: position 51,614 of record PVHP010006911.1, on the reverse strand, counting down.
CACTCAGCCTCCAGGATGAAAATACATGCAACAATGGAAAGGGATTCATGCTATAAGCAGAATCTTGGACTGTGAGCCAACCCAGATGTTATATTGGATTGATCACAGGTTCAGGGGACTGGAAAGATGGCTCAGCAGCTAGGGATGCTTGTTTGCAAAGCCTGCATGCCAGAGTTCAATTCTCAAGACACCAGTGATAAGTCATGTGCAAAAAGTGGTCCAAGCATCTGGTGTTTGCAGTGGCAAGAGGCACTGGTACACATGCATGCACACACACACACATGCATACAAGTAAATAAAAATTTTAAATTATTTAAAATGCTTGATTGCAGGCCCAGAAAGAGCTTTAGAGAACTTTTAAGTTCTACTTTTGGTAGCCAAAAGACCTAGGAAAGACCTATACAGATAATAAGCTTCAGAAGTGGACTTAGAAACCATGCTTCTTGCCCTCTCCTCCAAATCCTATTCAATTGAATCAGTTTTTTTTTCCATGAGCATGCCATAAGAAATTAATAGACACTGTGCACAAAAGGAGAGTTCAGCAAACACTGGGTTAAAGAAAATTATGTGTGTACCTCTGACATTGTAATGTTCCAAGAGAGAAGATAAGAAGTTTTTCTAAGATTTCTTCATCCGAGCACCTTGTTGTGGTAGACCATTTGTGGAGCATGTTTTGGGACATGGTTTGATGTTTCATCTCTCAAGTTCAAGAGTTTTTAATGATGAGGTTATAAATTTTATTTAAGAAAGTTTTGGAGGATCAGCTTATATTTCTGTTCAGCTGCCATACCTGACCAGAATGATTCCTGGGGTGTCCCAAAATGATATTTCTACCTCTTTTTAGGGCCACTACTGTCCTGAAAGTAAATTTGCTTTGTTTTCTTATTGTAGTTACCCTAATTTACCTGCTTTGACTTACTGAGGAAAGGAAGGTCTAGAGGCATACCTGGTGGAATGCCCACTCTGAACATGGGCTCCCATGTGACAACATGGTATTTTCTAAATGTTCTTGACATTTTGTGGAAAATGACTCTCTGTGGTGTCTTATGAAAAATGGTAGGTTCTTACCTACAAATGCATATTCAGAAAATGCATCAATGACCATTCATTATGCTTAGACATAAAACATACATAAAATTTTAGGATATTTCTGCATCCCTTGAAGGACATCAATAAATCATTTATTGCCCTCAAAGAAAACTGTCTAGAAACATCACACGTACACACATGCATACCCAACACAAAAAATGTAAGACTCTCTGTTGCCCTTCTGCAGTTTTTTTTTTTTTTTTGTTTTAATTTCATTCGAGTTCTGAGTTTTTGGAGGGTGGTTTGCTGCCTGCTAGGTCCTGTTGCCATAATAGTTTTGGCAGTTGTGCTGAAGGAATGCCAATCCTGTCCCTGTTTATGCTCAATTGCAGAGCCTGGTGGTTGAAAAATGCCAGTCCTAGTTTTTCTTTCTAGAAGTGGCTTTCCTAGTTATTTGGAGAGAAAAAAAATGCAGGATTGGGGATGGGGGCTTGGGGCAGAAGGGAAGGGAAAGAGCTGGAGCTGCAGTTGCTAAGATTTCTTTGTACTTTGCCTGGAGCCAGATTGCTTCCTTTGCTGGGCTCTAGTTTGAGTTTGTTCACCTGAAATCTGGGTCGCTTGGGTTTGCTGGGCATCTCGCTTGCCCTTCCCCTTTCCCTGAATCTTCCATCAGAGCTAGCTTAATTTTTATTATAAAATCAAACAACAAAATCCAACCTTTCTCTTGGTTTCCCCTTTTCTTATTTGCTACTACTTTTATTTTCTTCTCAAAATAAATAGAAGTTTGATTAGTTCTGTTCACAGTTTTTCCTTTGGGCGTCTCCTCCTACCCAGGATTTTCTTCTTGAGCCCATCCTGTATCCTTTTCCCTTTTCTGGCAGAGCTGGGTCTCTTAATCATAACTCAACATCATTTAGTACACTTTTTTATGTGTATGTATGCGTGATATGTATACATGTGTGTGTTTGTATGTGTGTAGGCCAGAGGGAAGGAGGGCAAAATGACAGCACTCAATGGAGACGAGAGGATTACTTCTGAGATGTATGAAGTCTAGCCAAGGACCCAATGTTCCCAAAGAATACGAATAAAGCCCCCAGAGATGCACTGGAAGAAGCAGAGAGTCCAGCGTAATTAAATGCAGGGTGGAGCAGTTACAGCAGCAGCACCGGGAAGCATGGGGATGAATGGCCCAGGATTGCAAAAGCCCCAGGATCTGAGTTTGCATAAGTTTAGAACTCAGGCCAGGTGTAGACATGCTTTAAAAATTTACTGATTTTTGTTTTTTGTAAGGAGAGTGGGGAATGATGTCTTCCTGGAGTTCCTCAACTCTAATTGAACTTGTTTCTAAGTGGTTAAAGTAGTACAAGTGGTTTGGCAAGATAAAACCCACACAAAACAAAAATGCACCATGAAAACCCCTCACAACTGAATTGAGGAAGTAAAACTTTATCAGTCTTCTGTATTTCTTGGTACATGCTATACTGAAATACTGCCATGCTTCTCACTACTCTGAGCTCTTTATTCTAGGAAAGGGATTCTCAAAAATGCCCCATGAAGTTTCTTAACATCACACAAATCCTCCATCCCTCATCCTCATTTCCAGTGTTGAAAATGGGTTCTTCTAATACCAGAGTTTCTTGGGACCAGATATTTGACTTTAATTCAGAAGAATCAAAGGTGAGCGTCGGAAAGAGTCCACCCAACCTGGGTGCCAGATGTCTGGATTCTCCCTGTCTACAGATCCCTCCAGGGCTGGTGCAGGGAAACCTCATTTTCACTTCTGGCTTTGATTTCCAACTGACTGTGTGGGTTTGGATAGCACACCCAATTTCTCTGCATCTCTATTTCTCCACTTATCAAACGAAGGCTTTGAACTAGGGAATTCCCAAATCGCTTTCAGCATAAAAGTCCCATGATCACCAGTGATCTGCTTAAGCTTCATTTCATGTTTAAGGCACAAAGTTATCCACAGCATATAGGGAGATAGTCAAAGTCTATGCAAAAATACTCCATAAGCCTTAAAAGAGCACAAGAGGGAAGAGCTCAGAAGAAAGCTAACATCACAAGCATTCTTTTCATAGCGCTCTCTCTCTCTCTCTCTCTCTCTCTCTCTCTCTCTCTCTCTCTCTCTCCAAGGCACATTTCATTTGTGCTAAAGGAGCCTTGGCCCTCTCAGGAACTCCTAAAACTCAGGCCAGGGTTCCACAAAAGAAGACACCAGTTCAGATTGGTGAAGCTAACACAATGACAGTAACACCTGCAATTTCTTTGGAAGGAAGTGGGAGAGATTGAGCCTCGTTCCCCAGAGAGAAGGCTGCTTCTGCATCATTAAAAGGCATGAAACGTGCTTACTAAGAATGAGAGTTTTCTTGGGCCGGAGGAGATGGCTCAGCAGCTAAGAGCACTTGTTGCAAGCATGAGGACCTGAGTTCAATCTCTAGCATTCACATAAAAATGTTGGCATGGTCACACTTGCCTCTAACCCCATAGAAGAGGACACTGGCTGCCTCCTCTGGCCTCTGCACACATATGCACTGGGCACTCCCATCTTGCACACACATGAGCATATACCATATCTACATATATGCTACACATATTACACACACGCACAACAAAAAATCTTTTTGAGAAAATTATTAGGTTTATTAACCTTTATGATGAACCAGGCAAAACAATAGTCCACAATGACACCAAACTTACGTGAGTTACAAAAAAAATCTGAACTTTCAAATATCAAAATGAGGCTTTGCCTAAAGCATGGGAAGGCTTTGAAGAGTTCCAAGGGTAATAACAATTATTTTAGTTGTTTTTGCCTTTCATCTGGGCATTTATAGACAATTTATCCACATTAACTCATTAGTACTCTATACCTGACACCAATCAGCACTCTTTTCTTGTTTGAGATAGGGTCTCAAACAAACATTCAGGCTGGCCTGGAACCTATGGCAATCCTCTTGCCTCAGCTTCCAGAGTGCACACCTCACTGAATCCTCTCCTGATGCCTGTGACATTGTCTCTCATCTTCTGTGTCTCATTTCCAGAACTCCTGTGCTGTTGATGAATGACTTTGCTGAGCATCCTAGAATGTCAGAACTTGAATGACTTCTCAAAGACACCTTAAAGTAGACAACCCTATTTTATTTTATTTTATTATTGTCCATAATGAGTTACATTATTTAATGGGCAAATAATGAATTGTTATCTCCAGTTCCCAAAGTCCCTCTTCCCCATCCCCAATCACCTGAATAACCTCCTCCCTGGGCAGTCTGGATCAGTCCTTGGGGTAGGGGACCATGGATAGCCTAGGAGTCAGCCTGGTTCCACTGGTCCTAGTATGTTGTTGAGGGGGGCATGCCTCTGGATATTCTCCCCCACCATGGCTCTCACAATCTTTCTGCCCCCTCTTCCGCTCAGTTCCCTGAGTCGTGGTGGGTGGGTATTAAGGCTGCTTTATTGTTGAGAATTTAGGGGTCTTTGTACTGCTTTAGGTTGTGTCAAAAGTCATTGTTGTCTGTCTCACTGGCTTGTCCTGTGTTGACTGAAAGGCTGTGGCTGTGGGTCCCTTGTTCATCCCATCATTCTCTGCAGGGTTCCATATGGATCCTCCACGGTATGTCTGGGGTGGTTCATCTCTTGCCAGAATCTCAGCTATCGGCCTGCTGTCCGTTGGTAGGGGACAATCCTTTCTTTAATAGTTCAGAAAATGGGAGTAGTCCATTGATCTAGGGGAGAGAAGTGCCCAAAGCAACAGTTAGGAATAAAGTAAAAAAAATTTAAGCTGCAAACAGTAGAAGCTCCCCTACCTTTGGTTTCCATATGCCCTAACAACCCAAACAGACTCCAGCCATCTTTTATTTCCGTGTGTGTGTGTGTGTGTGTGTGTGTGTGTGTGTGTGTGTGGTGTGCGAGCATGTATTGTGTTTATATATGTGGCTATATTGTGTGTACATGAAGAAATCAGAGGTCTTCCTTAATTGCTATTTAGGGTCTCACTCTAGCCCAGGCTGACCTGGAATTCACTATGCAGTCCTAGGCTGGCCTTGAACTACTACCTCTGTCTTCCAAATGCTGGGATTAAAGGTGTACAGCACTCTGTGTGACTTTATTTATTTTTTGAGATAGGGTCTCTTACTGACTCTAGGCCTCTCTGATTTAGCTAGACTAGCTGTCCAGCAAGCATAAGGGATCTTCCTATCTCTGCCTCCACATTGCTGGGGTTACAGGCATGTGCTGATGTGCCTGGCTGTTACATGGATGCTGAAGATCTGAACTAGATCTTCGTGCTTGTGTGGCAAGCACTTTACTGACTCTGTGCACCTTCACAGCACTTAAAGCTGATGGTTACTGGGAAGGTGAGGTGTATAATGTCTATCTGGTCACATAGCAGTTTCTGTTGCCACCTCTGAAAAGGTATAACTGTGATGGTCTTTTCTCTCCTTGGCTCCTGGAATGAGTCATTCTGAAGGGAAATAGACATTTTAATTCCATTATTCTGAATAAGATGATAGAATAATTTAAGAGGAAGTATTCTTTTCCATTAGCTAAATTAACAAGGTATAGAGCTTTAAATAACACAAAGTCAGTGTATGAAAAATTAGGATGTGAAATGAAAATGCACATAGTGGCCCAGAAGCCTGGGATCAGGTATAGCCTACCCCAAAGTAGAATAATGTATTTTGCCAAGAACACAGCTGGAGTAATTCTGTTCTTTTCCCAGAATAGGCAGACAAATATTTGTCAGTTTATTTGGTAGGCAAGAATCCTTGGCACTTGGATATTTTTCCATTTCCAACTTATTCTTTAAATTTACATGCTTTAAAAACATTTAGCTACAAAGGCACAGGTGTCAGGGCCCAATATGACTGTAAAGAATGTTGGTGACAGTGGTTATTGTCTATATTCCCAAACTGGCTTTTAAGTAACACATTATGGGATATCTTGAGGAAAAGTTTCTTTGTCCAAATAAATGGGGAGACATTAAGTTTCCTGCCCTGGACACCCAAGATACTAAGAAAATTTGGGGGTAAAGAAACAGTTTAAACTTTGTTGAAACAAGTGCTTTCAGAGATTTGACTGGAATTCTCTCTCCCTGACATTTTTCCATGACCCATTACAGTTTTGCAAAACTCATATTCTTTGGCAAATACCTTTCTGAGTTTTACTGGTGCAGAAACAGAGGTGCTAAGATGGGCTGGAGTTTTTACTGGAATAGAACAGAGGAGCTGGGACTAGAACTCCTTTTTCTGTCTTGTCCAAACTGGTCAACCACATCCTAAGGTGGATCTTGAGATTCCAAATATCATGGGCAATGTGTGAGACGATGGGCAAAAAAGGATGTTGATGTGGGAATTTTGGGGTGTCTTTGAGAGCATTGGATCCTTATCTCTGCTCTTGGGTGGGCCATAATTCAGGAGCTGGAAAACTCACACAAAACTTCCACTTAGTAGGAGGCCCTTGGGCTCTTGTCTTATGGGTTCAGTGAATGAAACCCACAGACCAGAGGATAAAGTTCAGAAAGATTTTGCTAGAGTACAGATGGATGAAAAGGAAGGCCTAAGAAGGAAAGATGGGGTTTGCGAAGCCCACCTTGAGACTTAAATTGGAGCCTTTGATGTGAGCTCCTCTGGATGAGTGGCTGATCTAGTCAGTCTAGTCCTGACATCAGGTGTCTGGAGTCAGATCTCTGGAAAAGGGCAATCTTCCCAGAAATTTTAATTCTCTAGGAAGGGCCTTCTTGGAAGGTGGTAGAAGGACTCCCTAAGGGCCAGAGATAAGGAAAGGCCAGGCCCTTCTGACATTTGTGACCTGTAATAAAGTATAATGGCCTAGACTTTCCCTTACAGGCCTGAGGACAATTTCTGCACTTAGTCAAGAAACAAGCTATTCACTTTGGGGCTCTCTCACCCCTAAACTGCCTCAAAGTGAGTATTTTACTCCCTTTTAGGTCCTTTTGGAGGTAATTTGCTAAACATTGATGTTGTTTTGGAGATGTTAGATGTCTTTTAAAAAGGGTAACCATGACCCATCTTTTTCTTGGGATATTTGCCCAACAAAGTGTGGATATGCCATTGGTGCTTGATAAATGTACTGAATGAGTAAAGGAAAGGACTTATTAGAAGTCAGAGATTTCTGGCCGGCTGGAAGAAAGAGAGGGTCAAGAACTAAAAGTAGGGTTGGGGAGATGGCTCAGCAGTAACAGGTGCTTGTTTGCAAACCTGTGGACTGTTTACCTAGGTAAAGCCAGGTGCACAAAGTTGCACATGCACCCAGAGTTCATTTGAAGTGTCAAGAGAGACCCTGGCACCTCTCTCTCAAATAAATAAATAAATAAATAAATAAATAAATAAATAAATAAATAAATAAATAAATAAATAAAATTAAACACCAAGTAGGGAAAGGAAATATGTAGAGAGAAGAGTGAGTGAAAAGGGAACCAGCAGTCACTGATTGAGGAGAAAAAGAGAAGGAGCTATTGATGACTGTGTGGCTTGGAAGCTCTTATTTTAAAAAGTGAACATAAGGGTAATTTATGATGGTTATGCCAGGAGCTCACTGCCCAATAGAGAGTGATGACCACCAACTGCTGAGAACCTTTGCAAATTCATACCAAATGGTATTTACTGTACGGGTCCAATAAGTGTACAAAGTGTCTGAAGTCCACAGAAATACATGATGAATGAGACACAGAGCTCATTTTCAACAAGGTGACATTTTTCTTAGGGAGACAGATAAAAAATGCCAGGCTGAATGTGATCAGGGCCTCTAGAGGTACAGCAGGATAGATCCCTGAGGAGTGACAGGACATCAAAATGGACCTTGTCGTGAGTAGACAAGGACTGTGAGGCAGGCCAAGAGGATGGATACAGGATGGTCTCAGGCAGTTAAGAAGAGAGGTATTTCAGGATGACAGAATAAAGACCTGGCAGAGGAGGAAGCATAGGGAGCAGTAGTGGTCCAAGTGGGTTCTACAAAGGGGTGGAAGAGACATGGCCCCAAAGCCTTGCAAATGACACTGCGAGGCCCAGAATGCCTGGCCGAAGTCCTGAAGAGCTCGTTGTGCATTCGATAATAATAGCACTGGACAAGAGGAGCCTGGGCAGAAAGGGGGTGAGGCAGGGGGAGGCATGGCTCCTGAGGAGGCAGTTCTGAGGTATTGTCCACCAGAGAGCAGGGAAATGAGGCCAGAAGGGCGACTGCACAAAGTACTGATCATCACCAAATAGAAGGGGTGAAAGAGGAACCAAAGAAAAGGCAGTCAGGAGGAAAAACAAAACCAATCAGAGAACACAGCCCCAGGGGGCTGCTTCCATAGAAATTACAGCCTTGGTGGAGAAGCCCTGCGTTGGAACCCGGAATGTGTGAACCCCAGCAGCCTGGCTAGCAAAGTTTTTGAGTCTCTTTATCTCTGAAATGGTAAAGATTTTTATCTCCAAGGGCTTTAGGTCGTCGCTGAAGGAAAGTTGGCACCGGGGCGTAAAGTGCTTGGCGAGACCGAAGCAGACGGGTCAAGGCAGCCACGCCCCGCCGCGCCAGTCCACGTCCCGCTCCGCCCGGATCCCGGACCAGCCGGCCGCGCATGCGCCCTGCTGCGCTCTGCTGCGCCCCGCCCCAACTTTCCACGTCTCACTTCCCTTCGGCCTCCCTCAGCTACGACTCCTCCGCCACGATTGGCTAGTCCACCTCCGGGCCTCAGCCAATCAACGCCGCCCTGCCGCCCCCGTGTTACTGGGTAGAACAAAACAAAAACAAACCGAGCGAGCGGGGCCGGAGACGCGCGGAGGCAGCGGCGGTGGCTTGAGGGACGGGGTCGGGGGCCGGCGGACCCGGGGCCTGGCGAGCGGCGGTGGCGGCGGCCCCGGCGGGTCAGTACCGGTGGGCGCGCCTCGCACCCGGGAAGACGGCGTTCCACTCCCCTCGTTCCCCGCGGTCCCCGGGGCCGCCGCACGTTGGGCCGGGGCGGGGGCGTGGAGGCCGCTGGCAGGGAAGGGGCTGCGGGTCTCCCCCGGGCCTGCAGGCCCAGCCTCCCCTCAGCTCTCGGCCCGCCAGCCCGGCCGACCGGGAATTACGAGGAAGGGGGCCGGGTGACCGCGTCCCCGGCGCCGGGCCTCGGAGCTCCGGCATGGCCGCCGCTCTCCGGGCCGGGCGGGCGGGGGGCGACGGGGACGCGCAGAGCCGGAAAAAAAAATATATATATATATAGTCTTTCTATAGTATATATGTATATTTATTAAATTTCATATTTTATATGTATGCATATATAACGTATGGCGCCCTCGTCGGAGAGACGCGGGGTGCGCGGTCCCGGGTCGGGACCCGCCGGGACCCGCGCCTTCCCGGAGAGGGTTCATGGCGTGGTGGGTCCACCATGTTCCTCTGCAAAACCCCGGGTCCTCCGCGGCTAGTGAGCGTCTTCGCGGCTCGTGAGGTCTCCTATCTCTGTGGCATCTTTGGGTTGATTTTTTTTTTAACTGTTGTGTCATGTGAAGGGAGGAATAATTAGGAATGCAAGAATCCAAGCTGCTTGGATACCGTCTCCGGTGCAGAAGTTGCTCATTAGTGCGGCTGCGAACCCAGGAATGATTCCTGCAATATTCTAGTTTACACGCGGTCTAAAGTCGACCTGCAGAAAGGTCGCAGTCATTGACTAGGTAGATTTCTCCCATTTAAAATGAACTGTAGATGAGGATGGAAGAAATAGGGTTGAGATTTTTTTTTCCTTTACATTTTGAGGTAAGTCTCAAGGGATGTTCAATAAATTTGGGAGAAAAAGGTTACTGCCTGGAAGAGGGTGGAAAATGTGGAGCATATTCTTTTTTATTTTTTAAATATTCATTTTTCAAGCAGACACACACACACACACACACACACACACACACACACACAGAGAACGCGTGCACCAGGGTCACCACCTTGTGGATCTGGCTTATGTGGGTACTGGGGAATTGAACCCAGGGCCTTAGGCACTGGAGGCTGCCGAGCCATCTCCAGCCCTGGAGCATATTCTTTAAAACAGCTCTATTGCTATCAGGTGTATAAGTTCATGATTGCTTGATCAAGTTTCTGTCTAAAAGCAGGAATATTGTGATCACTTAATTAAAACAAATCTATAAGTTATTAGTGACAGTCATCCCCTGATAATTTTGACTTTTCTGTGTAATGGTTGAATTATTTTTAGTGTTGGAAGACAGTATTTTAGAATTTGATATAACAAGTCTTGTTTTAATAAACGTCTCTTAACCTTAAAGATCATTTTTCTGTGGAATATTATAAATTCTTGTACTAGAATTACAAGGTCTGGATTTCAGTTCTGATTCATCCATTCTGCTGCGGTTTTTTTTTTTTCCTTGAAAGATCACTTATCCTCTCTGACTCTTAATTTTGTGGAATTTAAAATATGTAGGTGCCTACAGAGGGATACCTACCTTAAGTGGAGGAATATCTGCCTCTGGACTGTCCTGTGAAGTACCCCCTGGTGCACGAGTTCTCTCTCTCTCTCTCTCTCTCTGTTTATCTCTGCTTGAAAAATGAATATTTTTTGTGTAGATAAACTTGTCAAGAGAATTGGAACCGAATATTAATTAGGCTAAGTTATCTTCAAAAGTAAAGCAGAGTTTTTTTTTTTTTTTCTTCTTTTGAGGTAGGGTTTCTCTCTAGCCTATGCTAACTGGGAACTCAGTAGGCAGTTCCAGGTTGCCCTGAAACTCACAGTAGTCCTCTTACCTCTGCCTCCCAAGTTCTGGGATTAAAAGCTTATACCACCATACCTGGTCAAACTCTAAAAGACAGAATTATGTATTTTTAAAAAGTTTGCTTAAGTATTTTTAATTTTATCCATGTAGAAGATACTGAAACTGTCATTTTTCTCTTTTAAAAAATAGGTTCAAAAGGAAGATTTCCATTTGGTAATTAATCAGTGCAAGTGAAATTAAGGAAAAATGGATGTAGAAAATGAGCAAATACTAAATGTAAATCCTACAGGTAAGTAATACCTTAAACCCTATTTTGTGTGCAAGCTTCCAACCATTCCATATTTTATGAAAGAATGATAGTAAAACTGTTTATTGTTATTTTTAAGGTAGGGTCTCATTCTCCTCCAGGCTGACTCTGAACTCACTCTGTAGTCTCAGGCTGGCCTGGAATGCACAGCGATCCTCCTACCTCTGCCTCCTGAGTGCTGGGATTAAGGGTATGTGCCACCATGCCTGGTTAGAACTCTTTAAATGCCATCTTATTCATGCTATAAGAAAAGACTATAGTTATTTATTTATTAAACTAGGTCATAGTACTTCTTAAGCTCAGGATTGTGGTTTTTATTTTCATGTAAAATTCATACACTCTTGTCTGCTTATCCTGTCCCACATACACTTAAGGCTGTGTATAATATATAATACTGAACAGTGAGCAATAGTTCAAACCAGTTTTGAAGTTAATACATTTTGTACTTTTTTAAAAACCATTTTAGTTTTGATTTTGTTAGAGTCTGATCAATAATGATGGACTCGAAAACAAGTGAGAATGAATATCAAAATCTAAAGAAGCAATTAAAATACTTGGGTTAACATGATAAGGTCAGATATATAAAATATGCACAGAGTGTATATTTACTGCTGCAGGCACACAAAAACATACATAAATGATGCTAATCAGTTGATAAAAACTCAGATATGGAAAATAGATAAAGTTTAAATTGAATACTTTGGGCTGGAGAGAGAGCTCAGTGGTTAAAGGCGGTTACTTGCAAAGCCTGGTGGTCTGTGTTTGATTCCCCAGTACCCATGTAAACCTGGATTCACAAAGTGGTGCCAGTATCTGGAGTTTGTGACAGCATGAGACTGTGGTGCATCCATTTTCTCTCTCCATCTCCTTCCTTTTCTCTTTGCAAATAAAGATTAAATAATATTTTGGGAACAGCCTAAGACATTTTTTTTGTACTTGTGAGTCCTTTGGACCAATTTTATGGTTGACCTTAAAGAATAATGAATGTACCGTGTTGCGGTAAGCTCCATCTAATATGTGTCTATTCTTGCCACCTCCCCTAATATTCTTCTCTCTTTCCTTTCACTCTCATTCATCCCATTTGTCTTTCCCCAGTACTGCTATATTCTAGCTTTTTCTTTTCTTTTTTGAAAAAATTTAAAATTTATTTGCAAGTGGACACACCCACCCATCCCCAGGGCCTCTTGCCATGCAAGTGAACTCCACATGCATGTGCCATTTTGCGTCTGGCTTTACATGGATACTAGGGAATTGAACCCAAGCCATTAGGCTTTACAAGAAAGTGCCTTAACCACTGTCCCATCTGTCTAGTCCTATAGACTTTTATTTTCTATAGTTATATGAAATTCAAAATGTGGGCTTGAATCCTGGCCAAAATCCATTTTGGTATGTAACATTTCTATGAAAAACTTTCTTCGGTAAAATGAGAATAAACAACTTCTTTATAGAGCCTTCTGACTTTATAGGCTGTGAATGTAAAGTGCCAAGCATAGAAAATGTCTAGTGTGTACCCAAGTGTCATAGAATTTGGTATCTCATGGTAACAGTAGTAACTGTAGTGATGCAGTTAGTAATGGGGCTGAGACTACAATTACTACTACTAATTATTACTATTTTAGTTGTGATGATGTCTCACATACACCTTTATTATACCAGCTTTCCACCAGTTCAAAAACTTAGAAAGCATTGTTTTGCTTTTTAAAAAATATTTATTTGCAAGCAGAGGAGAGAGAGATAGAGAGAATGAGAATGAGAATGAATAAGAATGGACATGCCAGGGCCTCTAGCCACCACAAACTTAACTCCAGATGCATGTGCCACATTGTACATCTGGCTTTATGTGGGTACTGAGGAATGGAACCTGGGTCATTAGGCTTTGTAGGCAAGTGCCATAACCACTGAGCTATCTCTCCAGCCCTGTTTTGCTTTTTGATCTTGAATTTATGCTTAAAAGCTAATCAGGGCTGGAGAGATGGCTCAGAGGTTAAGGCACTTGCCTCCAGTGCCCAAGGCCCTGGGTTCAATTCCCCAGGACCCACATAAACCAGACCCACAAGGTGGTGGCCCTGGTGTTCTCTCTCTCTCTCTCTCTCTCTCTCTCTCTCTCTCTTTCTCTTTCTCTCTCTCTCTGCTTGAAAATGAATAAATAAAATATTAAAAAAGCTAATCAAATCTCCTTACCTCCTGCCCAAGGTAAATTTGACGATTTAAACACAGAAGTAGTGTGTAACAGTTAACAGCAGGTCTGGAGCAGTAAGCAGGGTGACTTTAAGTTACACTATAAAGCTTATTGAACTAGGGAAAATCTTTTAAAGGGTAAGGGCATGTTTTTGTCTTCAGTTTGGAGAATAGAGGCAGAGAGACTACTTATGAGACTAATGAAATAATTTGACATCATGGAATGTTTTTGTTTTTTGATAAGGGTTTCTCTAACAATTTTTTGAACAAGAATTGAAAAAAGTTTAACACATCTAGGTATTTAATAGGTTGATTAAAATTTTTAGTTTCAACATATCTTAAAACATGTTAAAGCCATGAACATAGACCGGATATATAATTATAATTAGGCATATTTAAAACCATTTGGGTGAATCAGCTTTGACTTGAGTTAATCACACTGAACAGAACTCTAGTAAAAACTGATTCAGAAGCCTTTCTGACTTAAAAACATTTCAGAGGGGCCAGGTGTGGTGGCACACATTCTAATCTCAGCACTCAGGGAGGGGGCTGAGGAAAAAATCACAATGAGTTTGTGGCCAGCCTGGAGGTACAGAGAGAGTTATAAGTCAGCCTGGATTACAGTGGGACTGTCTCAAAAAAAACCAAATCCAGGGGAAGGAGAGATGGCTCAGTGGTTAAGGTGTTTGCTTATAAAGCCTGATGGCCTGGGTTTGAATTCTCAGTTCCCATGTAAAGCCAGATGTAATAAGTGGTGCATGTGTCTGTAGTTTGTTTGCAGTGGCAAGAGGCCCTTTTGTGCCCATTCTCTCTCTCTCCTTGCAAATAAAAAAAAATACAAAAGCAAAAGAACACTAAAAAAAATTTTTAGAGCAAAACCAAATTTTCTCCATTTTATCTCTGTAGACATTTTAGTTGATAGTATGAAGAATGTTTTGCTCAGTGTTAGTGATATGAAGAAGTATGTCTAGCTGAGGATATGGCCTACTTGAAAAAGCAAAACAGCTTATAAAAGAAAAACCTGAGTGTGGTGGTGCACACCTTTATTCCCAGCGTTTGGAAGGCAGAAATAGGACTAAGAGTGAGTTCCAGGTCAGCCTGGGCCAGAGTGAGATGCTACCTCAAAAACAAAACTGGTCGAGTTGCCTTGATGGGTTAAGTATGTGAGTATTTAGTGTTACTGTGGCTAGAGATGTTAGGGAGTAAGGCTTGAGGTGTTTCCTAAATAGTTTGTATACCTGGGAGATGAGTTATGAAATTATTTCAAGCAAGGGATCATTTGGAACTCCAAATATGTTGGTGTTTTTCATGAGAGAAAGTTCCCGTCTTATGTAGACTGGAAACTTCAGAGGATATAAATGAGTATGTGTTAAGTTTGGAGAGGTGAGTTAGGACTTAGAGATGGTGGTTTTGAAAGCATGCCTTACTTTGAAGGTAGTCAGCTCAATAATTAAATATTACAAATTTTCCAATGTCACACAGGCTCTTTGGGGTTATTAATATTTCCTAAGTATTTGTAATTCAGGAGATAATATTTGGAGAGTCATTTAAATATACTCTGAACCTTAGTTTCCTTATCTGTATAAATGGTATAATGTTATAATTATTGCTGAAGTTAGTATTACCCACTATAAGGTCTAATAAACAATAGACATTCTGTAAATAGATTACCTCCCTTTGCTCAAGATTCTTTGTCTTAATACCTCCAGGTGCTCAGCTCTCTTTGCTTACAATTCTGGTTTTGGGGGGTATTCATATTAAGATAAATTTTATTATCCCATTAAACATGTGATGTGACTTTTTCTCAGGAAACCTTCTTGTTCATTAAAATTCAGTGTTTAAGAGCTGGGCATGGTGGTATTCCCAGCATTTGGGAGGCAGAGGTAGGAGGATTGCCATGAGTTCTAGGCAACCTTGAGACTACATAGTGAATTCCAGGTCAGCCTGGGCTAGATAGAGCAAGACCCTACCTCGAAAAAACAGAAAACAAGCTAGCAAAAAATTTCAGTGTCTTAGTTTACTTTCCTTGATAATGAGAAAAGTAAACCTACCTGGGTGTCATTTATTAGATTAAGCCATATAAAGTTGACATTATATGACTGTTAACCTGCAACAATGTTAATTTCATGTGATTTGCTGTGAACAAACTTAATTAGGACTATGTGGCTGAACATGGATATGTAAAATAAGTTTTCTCTTTATTTTTTCTCTTTTTAAGATCCTGATAATTTAAGTGACTCTCTCTTTTCTGGTGATGAAGAAAACACTGGTACTGAGGAAATAAAGAATGAAATAAATGGAAATTGGATTTCAGCATCATCCATTAATGAAGCTAGAATTAATGCCAAAGCAAAAAGACGACTACGAAAAAACTCATCCCGGGACTCTGGGAGAGGCGATTCTGTCAGTGATAATGGAAATGAAACAATTAGAAGCGGAGTAACTGTGCCCACTAGTCCAAAAGGAAGGCTGCTAGATAGGCGATCTAGATCTGGGAAAGGAAGGGGACTGCCAAAGAAAGGTTGGTATATACCATGTGCAGTGAATAAATGTGGAAACATTGCCTAGTTCTTGTACTATGATCTCCATGTTCAGAGAATGACAGAAATATGAACAATCATAAGATTTTATGGTATATATAAATATATATATGTATGTACACACACACACACATATAATGACTGTCGTAGTCAGCCATACTTCACTGGGAAGAATCTTCAAACCAGGCACAATTTGGGGGGGAGGAAAGGATTTATTGAAACTGCAGATGAGGGGAAGTTCCGTAACAGCGGAAGAGGCTGGCCCTCTTCTACAGGTCTGAGCAGAAAGAGAAAAACCCATCACCAACACCACACACAGAACAACAAACAGGCAGGGGGGTGGCAAGGAGAGAATTTCTTCCCCTTTATATAGCCTTAGGGTGGGGTCTTACAACCCTTCCCCAGACTTAATGGCTTCCTGAGTCTGGAATTTCCTTCCTGCATGGCCCACACAGGAAAGGATATTTACTTCTAGCTTCTTTGAGTTTCTTTACATCTTGCCCCTTGCTGAGAGGCTGCCTTCCTGTAAACATCCTCAGAGACCTACCCAAGATAATTAAAAAGATCAAGTTGACAACAAAACCTAACTATCACAAGGACCATCTCACTTTTTCCTTTTTTTGATGAACATATTTCATTTTCTATTTTTATGTGTGTGTATATATGTTTGGGTGTGTATAAGACAGAAAGAGAAAGAGAGAGAATGGTTGTGCACAGTGAACTCATGGTATGTGTCTTGTCCTTCCACCTTTAATGAACTCAGTGTTTGTATTGGTACTACCTCCCTGCCCCCTTTCCATTGAGGGCTATGAGTTGTCTGAGTGTTCAAGCACTTAGTTACTTGTAACATACTGCTATTTTAAAAATAAAATTTAAGTACTTATAACGTATTGATATTTGTAAAATATAATTTAATGTGTATATTTAAAGTACATTTGATGTGAGCATGGTGGACTGTTTGTGTGTGTGTGTGTGTGTGCACGTGCGTGCGTTTTAAAGCAGGGTCTCTGACTTGGAACTCACTCTTTAGCCCACACTGATCTTGAACTCATTGATATCTGCTTACCTCAGTCTCATGTTTCTTTGTTGAATAATTTTCCCTTGTTGAGTTTTTTTTTTTTTTTTGGTTTTTTGAGGTAGGGTCTCGCTCTAGTCCAGGCTGACCTGGAATTCACTATGTAGTCTCAGGGTAGCCTTGAACTCACAGCGATCCTCCTACCTCTGCCTCCCTAGTGCTGGGATTAAAGGCGTGCGCCACCACGCCCTGCTCCTTGTTGAGTTTTGTATGCCACATTTTACTGGCTCAACATGTGTTTCTCTCTCTCTGTCTTTCTAAGAAATGTCAAAAATTTAGAGCTCAACTGTGGTATCATTTCCCGTAAGGGTCATCAATAGGGCTACTTTTCAGGTTTTCAAAAAAAATATTTTAAAACCTTTGCCTCTTTAGTTTTTAAGTCTTACATTATTTGTACTTGGTACTTTAAGACATAAAATACTGGGCTGGGAAGATAGCTCAGTGGTTAAAGCTTCAAAATACATACAACTAATGAAGAAAGGATCTAAATAAAAAGTTTCAAATATAATTCTCAACTGGAAAAACATGCATAGAAATAAACTTTTTTTTTTTAGCTGTTAGCATTTTCGCATAATTTCAGACTTTGGTTGACATTTGCAGACTATCACCTTTGTGTTCTTTTTAAAATTTTTTCCAATGCTGAACTTTTTTCAGGTGGTGCAGGAGGTAAAGGTGTCTGGGGTACACCTGGGCAGGTGTATGATGTGGAAGAGGTGGATGTGAAAGATCCGAACTATGATGATGACCAGGTATTAATGTATTTTTTTAATGATTAAAATGTTTATAAACCTTTTTACTCAAAAGTTCATGAAGTAATGTATATTAATTTATAATCTATAGCTATCAAATCATGTATAAATACACACAGCATGTATATATCAAAATCATATATACTCAGTACTTTGTTTGCTAAGTTAATTTCAGATCAGGAAAACCAGTTGATAACATATAATTTTCACTTTGTTTCTGGACTCAGAAGGGTAGATACTTAGAATTATTAAATTTATCAGAGTTAATATAGCTACCATAGTAATAATAATTGAAAAAGGAGATGTCTCATTTTGAGTATCTTAAGATATGTCTCTTTTTGAATATCCTAAGAGTTACAAATAATTAAGTTCTGGGGACATGTGCATTTTTCTCCAGGGATAATGCCACAAATGCAAATGTCCTAATATTTATAGTGAAGTTATATATATGTGTGTATATATATGATTACATATATATTTTTCATATGTATGACATGTGTTTTCATGTAGCAGTCAGAGGTTGGTATCAGCTGTCGTCCTCAGTTGCTCTCCCTTTATTTACTTAAGTAGGGTCTAATCACTTCATAACTCAGAGCTCACTAATTCAGCTCCTCTAGGTAGACAACTTGCCCTTGGGATCCCTTCTCTACCTTCCTTAATACTATGACTACAGGCCAGCTACCATGCTTACTTGGCATTTATATGGATGTTAGGGATCCAGACACTGGTCCACATGTTTGTAGAACAAGTACTTTGTCCACTGAGATCTCTCCCTAGCCTGTATATTTTTCTTTTTATTGAAAAAAATTCCAAAAGTAGAGAGAATAGATAATATAATGATCCTGCTTGTACTCAAACTATTGGCTTTATCAGCATCAATATTTCAATATTTCTTAACTCATAGGCAGCCTTGTTTAATCCTATACATTTATATACTCTCTTTCTTCTTTGTATACCCCAACTGCCATTGATTAATTACAATTAAATACCAGCTCTCATGAAAATCTTTTTTTATTGAATTCCATCTTTGCATAAGATAGGAAATAAAATCAATATGAGGGAAAAGGTATAAGGGTATATGATGGTTTCAGTGTGTGTTTGTATGTCCTGATCTATTTTAATGGTTAGAAATGGGAATATTTCGATAAAAAATATGAAAAACTAGATTTAAAATCAGTGGGATTCAAAATCTGCTAAATGTCTTTCAAGTAAGTATATGTTATCAGTTACAAGTTGCAAATGCATATTTAGGAGTTTTTCTGTAGGAGAGACAGATGGCTTTGTGATAGTCATTTTAATTTTTCTTTCTGAAACCAGTTGAATAATGCTTTTCCTTGTTAGTCATTATAGTATTTTTATACTTTTATTATGATCATAAAAGCTTTGGTTCTTGCTTTTTATTTTAAATATTTTGTTGACTTACTGAATTTTTCTTTCTTTCTTTCTTTCTTTTTTTTTTTTTAGATAGGGTCTTCCTTTAGCCCAGGCTGATCTGGAATTCACTATGTAATATCAGGGTGGCCTTGAACTCACAGTGATCCTCCTACCTCTGCCTCCCGAGTGCTGGGATTAAAGGCGTGCACCACTATGCCCAGGGAATTTGAATTTATTTTTATATTTTTTAATTTTTTTTCCAGTTTTTCAAGGGTTTCACTTTAGCCCAGGATAACCTGGAGTTCACTATGTAGTCTCAGGGCCTCCAACTCAAGGCAATCCTCCTCCTCCTGCTTCCCGAGTGCTGGGACTAAAGACTTGCACCAGCACGCCTGGGTTAGACTGACTCTCTCTCTCTCTCTCTCTCTCTCTCTATATATATATATATATATATATATATATATATATATATATACACACACACACACACACACACACACACACACATATACACACATTTTATTTATTTGCTTGCTTGCTTGCAAGCAGAGAGAGAATGGATGCGCCAGGGCCTCTAGGCACTGCAAACAAACTCCAGATGCATGCACCCCTTTGTACTGGGGAGTCTTAACTCGGATCATTGGGTTTTGCAGGCAAGCTCCATTTCTCTCCAGCCCGCATGTAGACTCTTTAGTTACCAAACCGTGTCTTTATCTTGCCTCAATTTGGTTACTAACCAGTTGGAATATACAATTACAATGAGTAATACTGAATACTTTGTCCTCCTTTCTCCTTTCTCAGGAGAACTGTGTTTACGAAACTGTAGTTTTGCCTTTGGATGAAACAGCATTTGAGAAGACTTTGACACCAATTATACAGGAATACTTTGAGCATGGAGATACTAATGAAGTTGCGGTAGGTTTAAAGTTACAAGTATAAGCTATTTAGTGTAGGAGAGAAAACACTATTCTAACCATGTTATATTTTTTGGATCTGATGAGACCTACTGTAGTAGTTTGATTCAGGTGTCCCACATAAACTTAATGTGTTCTGAATGCTAGATTCCCAGCTGATGGCAGTTTTGGAATTGGAACCTTGTTGGAGGCTGGCTTATGGGGGTTATAGCCAGCTTCCCCTTGCCAGTTTTCGGCATACCTTCCTGCCATTGTTTGCAGTGCTATAGTGGAGGTGATGTCTACCTTCTGCTTATGCCACTTTTTTCCCTGCCATGGTGGAGTTTCCCTTTAAGTCTGTAAGCCATTTCCTCCACAAGCTGCCTTTGGTTGTTTTTTTTTTTTGTTTTTTTTTTTGCAACAGCAATGAGAGGTTGACTACAACCACTACATGCCATTTCTTTCTGGGGAAGAAGATAAACCACTATTTTTTATGAATACAAATTTATATAACATCTATAATTTTAGCAATTTCAGGGCATTTTTGGATTCTCTGAAACCTCTTCATGAGAATCAGTTAAGAATGCTTGAATGTTCTGGATTGGGTTAAAATCTATCTTTGTATGAAAAAAGAATACCAATACAGCTATTTGAAAAAGAACGTAAATAAATCAAGGGAATAAACTTATGTTTCTAAAACACAATTTGTGCGAGAATATTTAATGCTTATTATGAATTTTTCATAAAGTAAATCTAGAAGGGTAAAATAAAATTATTGGTTTCATTAGGATTATAGAGTTAAATACAGTAGAAATTATTTAGGAGACATTTATAATTTAGATTGATAAAATCCAGATTGGTCTTGATTGATTTTCTGTTACATGAGGTTTGTTATCATTGGATTTTTAGAGTTTCAGTATAAAATAGTTATTTGTTTGTGGCTGGAGAGATGGTCTTATGGTTTAGGTACTTGTCTGCAAAGCCTAACCACCCTGGTTCTGTTTCCCAGCACCTGCTTAAAGTCAGATGCATAAAGTGGCACATCTGCCTGGAGTTCATCTGCAGTGACTAGAGGCCCTCGTGTGTCCTGTCTGTCTATCTGTCTGCTTGCAAATAAAATAAATATTTAAAAAACCCCCAAACCCCAGTTATTTGTTTATTGCATGCCATGTGTGGGAAATTTGTGATAGGCTATTTCTACTCTATTGGAGCTCAGTCAGTTGAGGGAAATGATAGTAAACAGCTCTTAAAATAAAAGGTGAAACATTCTGTTACAGAAAGTCTTGTGAAGGCAAGGACTATTAATACTTGAGTGTCTACCTAAACCAGTTGGATCCTGATCAGTGAGTAATGAGCAGTGTTAGGGAAGTATAAAATAGAGACCGGTGAAGTAATTCTGAAGTATCTGATTGATGATGACTGAAGGTTTTCCAGGAAACAGGAGTATCATATTTGAAACCAATGTTACATTCTTAAAGCAAAGGCAGAGGAAGATGAAATCTTCAAAAGATGAAGAGATTACTAACTAGGATACCACTTAGGTAGTTGTGAAAATAGTTTGGGCATTCTTTTAGTGGTGTATCATTTAAAGATTCTCAGAAAATTTTCAGTAAACAAGATGATTTTAAGTAACGGATTTAGATTTTAACCTCTCTGGTCATACCACATGTAGTCTATATCCGGTTATTTTGATCATTATATGGGGTAATACAAAATGGCTGTTAAAATGCCTGCTAACACTTGTCAGTGGTCAGTATATATTAGCTGCTATTTTCAATAGGGAAGTTAACTATAACCCAGCACTTAAAAACATTAATCTCACTTAAGATACATTTTAAGATATAATTTTAAATTTTTTATGAAAGAATTAACTTTTTGTATCAAAAGTTTTTAAGAAGAGTAGAGTATCAATTGAACTATAATATAAAAATGGATTTCATAAATTCATATCAAATAGCATTCCTAGAAAAAATAGTAATAGGTTGTCAAGCCAAGGAATAAAGGATTAGTTAACTCAAAATTTAGCAGTATTTTGTGGTTTAATAATAAACTTATTTTCACTATATTTCAAAGTATTGAATATATTGATGTTCAGGCAGTAAAAGCGGGACAAAGTAGATTAATATTACTATTCTAACATTGCAAAATGGGACTATTTTTCTGATTTCTAAAGGGAAAGGTAATATATAGAAATGTGATTTTCCAAAAATAAAAATTTACTGAACTATAATGACATACTTTTTTAAATGACATACTTTTTAAAATACATTTTTTCCATTCTTTTTAATAGGAAATGCTAAGAGATTTAAACCTTGGAGAAATGAAAAGTGGAGTACCAGTGTTGGCAGTGTCCTTAGCACTGGAGGGGAAGGCTAGTCATAGAGAAATGACATCTAAACTTCTTTCTGACCTTTGTGGGACAGTCATGAGCACAAATGATGTGGAAAAGTCATTTGATAAGTTGTTGAAAGATCTACCTGAATTAGCATTGGATACTCCTAGAGCCCCACAGGTTTGTGTCATTATTCTTTTTTGTTCATTCCCTTCCCTTTCTACACTTAAGGACTATAGAAATAATACATGCTTCTAGCCAGTTTTGACAGATGGGAAGGAAATAGCCCATACAAGAATTGCCTTGTAACATTTTTGTGTATTTTTTCTAACTTAAAAAATATAGCCGGCTGGGCTGGAGAGATGGCTCAGTGGTTAAGGTGCTTGCCTGCAAAGCCTGATGACCTGGGTTTGATTCTCCACTACCCACATATAGTCAGATGCACAAGGAGGGTGTGTGCATCTGGAGTTTCTTTGCAGTGGCTGGAGGCCCAGGCATGCGCGCGCTCTCTCGCTCTCTCTCTCTCTCTCTCTCTCTCTCTCTCTCTCTCTCTCTCTCCTCTCTCTCTTCTCATGGTCTATCTCTGCTTGCAATAAATAAAAATATTATTAAAAAAATATAGCTGGGCATGGTGGTGCATGCCTTTAATCCCAGCACCCAACCCAGGCAGAGGTAGGAGGATCTCTGAGTTTGATGCCAGCCTGAAACTATAGAGTGAGTTCTAGGTCAGCCTGGGCTAGAATGAGACCCTGCCTTGGAAAAACAAAACATTATTTGTACATATATATGTGTGTATGGGCATGCCTGGGTCTCTTGCTGTTATAAGAGCCCATCTGGGTTTTAGATGGGTGACTAGGGAATTGAACTCTAGCTGGCAGGCTTTGCAAACAAGTGCCTTTCATCAGCCATCTTCCTAGTCTACTTTCCAATCTTTGCTTGCTTTTTTCAGTACTGGGATTGAACCCAGGGTCTTGCTAGGCAAGTGCTGTACCATTGAGTAATATACTCAGTTCAGCTGTTATATTTTTAAGCATTATTGTTGAGACCATAAGCTGAATTTTTTATCACATTCCCACCTTGCCCATGTTCTACATAAATTATAGGTCATATTTTTTTCTTTGCTTGCTTTTAGTGTGTGTAGTATGTGGAATGTGTATACATGTGTTGTGTGCACATGTATGTAGATGTGTTTGCACATGGACACCTATGTGAAGGCCAGAGAGGGACATTTATTGGGTGTCTTGCTCTATTACTTTTCTGTCTTAAACTTCCTTAAACTTCTTAAACTTAGACAAGGTCTCACTAAAAACAGCTTACTGTTTTTTAGCTAGACTTGTTGGCCAGTAAGCCCCAGTGATCCTCCTGTCTCTGCTACTCTCAGCGCTGGAGTTACAGGCATGTGCCTACATTTCTGGCTTTTTATGTTGGGGCTGTGCACCTACCTCAGGTCCTTATGTTCATGTATCAGACTTACCCACTGAGCCTTCTCCCTAGCTCCTGTATGTGCATGTATGTATACACACATACATGTGTGTGTTTTTAAAGTTAGGGTCTCTAGTACTGGCTGACCTGGAATTCACTATGTAGACTCAGGGTGGCCTTGAACTCATGGTGATCCTCCCTACTCCCAAGTGCTGGGATTAAACGCATACACCACCATGCCTGGCTTATATATGTATTTTTATCATGTAATTAAACTTTTAATAGCCAGGAATTAAAAAATGTAAAAACATAGGTTGTAACAATTATAATTGAATTTATAAACAATACTATTTCCTTTTATAACTTTGAAAACATGAGATTACTGCTGTTAAATTTTTTCAATAAAAAGTTAAATATTAGTTTTGAAATAGAATGTAAGTAGGTCAGTTTCTAAATGCTGTTTGGGTAACAGTTTCTGTGACTAAAAAGTGGACCTATTTCTCCTCTTTATACCAATACACACATGAACACCAGTTATATGTATTGATATTATGCTTTTGAAGAATAAAAAAATGAAGGCCAAAAAACTGTTAATATTTTGATATTGTTTTCCTTTGTTATATATTAATATATAGCTTTTAATAATGATCTTATACCTTGGTTTAATTAGAAATAAAATCATTCTTTATTTGCTATTTCTTTTACCCTCATTTTTCTCACACAACGAAATACATCTTTTCCTTAGTCCCATTGTGTACTGCCTTTGTATATACTAATCATATCTTTACTGTCAAGCACTGAGGTGGTTTCCATTTTTCATAATAAGAAAATGCTATGATTGGGCTGGAGAGATGGCTCAGCGGTTAAGGCACTTGCCTCTAGTGTCTAAGGCCACAGGTTCAATTCCCCAGTACCCAACATATGCCAGACCCATAAGGTGGTGGCCCTTGTGCGTGCGCTCTCTCTCTCTCTCTCTCTCTCTCTCTCTCTCTCTCTCTCTGCCTCTCTGCCTCTCTGCCTCTGCTTGAAAATGAATAAATAAAATATTAAAAAAGGAAAATGCTATGATTATACTTTTAGATACATATTATGTATGACTATGATTATACTTTTAGATACATATTATGTATGACTTTTTTCTAGTAATTTAACTTGGTTGAAAAAGCTTAGTCTGTCTTTATTATATTTTTAGAATGTGCATTTTTCTTGACTGTAAGTTATTTTTACAAATATTACTGATCATATATTAAGATAGTGGGCAAGGTATTGGTGATTCAGTAATGAGCAAAACAGATGTAGCCTTCACTCCAGTGGCATTTAAGTTGAAGGTCAACATGGAGTGTGTGCCAGGCATACTTGATCCTGACTAGGTGCTTTTGGAATATCCCAAGATAGATGTTAGGCATTGACTGTAGTGTCACTAATCATTATCATTCATTTGGAAATTGTATCCTGTAAGGTTTATTGTAGAGTTTTTATATAGCTCTCTTTCTTTCTTATTATAGTTGGTGGGCCAGTTTATTGCTAGAGCTGTTGGAGATGGAATTTTATGTAATACCTATATTGATAGTTACAAAGGAACTGTAGATTGTGTACAGGCTAGGTAAGTAAATTAATTTTGCTACTTAGAATTTCAAAATGGGAACGGCCGGGCGTGGTGGTGCATGTCCTTAATCCCAGCCCTCGGGAGGCAGAGGTAGGAGGATTGCCATGAGTTCAAGGCCACCCTGAGACTACATAGTGAATTCCAGGTCAGCCTGGACTAGAGCGAGACCCTACCTCAAAAAACAAAAACAAAAACAAAAAAAAAAAAAAAAAGAATTTCAAAATGGGAAATCCTACTCAGATATTATGGATATGTATTTGTCATTCGTCTATTCCTTATTGTTAAAAGATTATTGGCATGAAATAACAGGAAGAGGACAGTTATAAAATGCAGAAGTGCAGTTGGTTGTTAGCTAACATTTCAGGTCACCTTGTTTTGAGTCTCAGTTTCCTTATTTATAAAATGAAAGCATTCTATGTCGAATATTTAAAGTCCCTTCCTGTTTTAAGTCTGTAATTACTTAATATTCTAATAAGATGAGCAATCTTAACACAAGAGCCCCAATTATGATTTTTCTAACTATAGAAATTTTCTTATAAAATGTCTTTTTCACTTTTTGATTTAATTAATTGTAAGTCAGTGAGGTATTTTAGCTATATGACTTAATTTCTAGACTTAGATTTGACCTTAGCCATGTCTTAAATTTCCCCAGGTCTACATATTAATTTTCTAGGGCTGCCTCAGTCCTCCATAGTTGGACGATCTTTTTGGATAGAAAGGCATAGATGTATATAAGATGTATATGTATGTGAACTGTTCTTTTTTGGTGATAGTTATTTTGTTATGTCTTTTTTCTTGATGAGAATATAAATACATTTTTTGCTACATACTTTTTATCTTGAAACTTTTCAAAAATTTAAATTGCTTTGTTATATGAAAGTTTTTGGCTCATGGGATTTATTTTATCTATTGATAATTTGCTTATCTAGGCATACTCATGTATAAAAATTAAACTTTCTCCCCCCCCCTTTTTTTATAGAGCTGCTCTGGATAAGGCTACTGTGCTCCTGAGTATGTCTAAAGGTGGAAAGCGTAAAGATAGTGTGTGGGGCTCTGGAGGTGGGCAGCAATCTGTCAATCACCTTGTTAAAGAGGTATTTACTGGTTATTATAAATTTATGTGTATTCTTTTGAAAGATAAACACCTATCTACTATCTTTTTTTTTCTTCAGGTTTCAGTCATAGTAAGTATGCCAGGAAATTAGGCAAGAAAAAGCAGTAAAGTGTATTCAGATGAGAAAGGGACCATCTGAATCCACAAAATAACTTCAAAAACCCAGATCAAACTAATAATTTAGCAAGTTTGTAGGATACAAGATTACAATATAAAATTCAGTTCTCTGTATAGTAGCAGTGAATGATTGGAAATAAATTACAAGTGCATTTCTAATAGCATTAAAAATAAAACACTGTCAAGTATGGTGGGTCCTAGGACTTGGGAGGCTGAGGTAGGAGAATCACTGTGAGTTCCAGTCCAGCCTAGGACTACAGAGTGTATTCCAAGTCAGCTTGGGCTAGAATGAGACCCAACCTTGAAAAACAAAAGGCAAAAAATAAAAACAACAAAAAACCAAAACAGCACTAAGAAATCGAACAAAGGAAAGCCATATGTTATATGTTGAAAATTGTAAAAACTTTGCTTAAATATACATGTTAACAGATGGAAAGACTTAATATTGTTAAGATAGAAATACTTCCTATTCGGGATAACAACGCATGGTTTGCCCACTAAATAATGTAACTCATTATGGATAATAAATATTAAAAAAAAAAAAGAAATACTTCCTAAAGTTGATATTTTGAGAAACTGCCAAGATGTTTTTATGGTATGTGAATTATTCAAGAATTGAACTAAAAGTACTAGTATATGAGTTTGAGATTGACATTCTTTGGGTACCTACTTACAGGGAAGCAAGTATTTATGCTTTTATAATCTGTCATTCTGAAAAATACATTGAATCTGATGGGGGAACATTTTACTCTTGAATTAACAAATGTAAAATATAATGTAAATTTTAATTTATAATTCTAAAGCACTTCAGATGCTATACTTTAAATATTTAGTTTTAAAAGGAAGATAAGGGCTGGAGAGATGGCTCAGCGGTTAAGGCACTTGCCTCCTGTGCCTAAGGCCCTGGGTTCAATTCCCCAGGACTCACATAAGCCAGACCCACAAGGTGGTGGTTCTCTCTCTCTCTCTCTCTCTCTCTCTCTCTCTGCTTGAAAAGTGAATAAAAAAAAAGGAAGATAATAGGAGTTACTGGAATGTCTAGATCCAATTTTACCCTCCCTTTTGTGAAAATACATAGTTTGGAAATAGAGGATTTCATAATAAAATTATTTTATTCAATCAGCCAACATTCATTGAGTGCCCAATAGATGTAAGATGATTTTTCCAGGCAATTTATAGGAATGCAAGAGCATTCTTAGTTGAAGTTTTTAATGTTTACAGATCTTTCCCCATTTCTTTTTTTCCTAGAGTCAGAGATGTTACTGTGTAAGCTTGAGTTGGGTTGAGCTATAACTAGAAGTTGAGTTACTGATTAGTTTTTGATAATGGGTTTCAAATATTCAGTTGTAAAGAGAAACTATATGGAAATTTTTGCCCTGTCTAGTAATGGCCCATTATCATTTTGCACTTTTTAGCTCCTACTACTGCATTAAGATCACCCTGGTATTTTGAATCACTTTAAAAATTCATATGGAAACTTTAAGTTAGTGCCCTCTAGTGGTATTATTTTTAATAGGATGTATTGTAGCCACAACCCCTGCCTTATTTAGACACTGAAGTTCTGCATTGGCTTCATAACAATGAACAGTTCAAAGGCTGGAAGTTTATTTTTAACTATGAAAAAGTTATGATAGTTCTATGATAAGGCTGTATATTACTACTTGTGACTTGCTTGCCATTATGTAGTTAATATATTGCATAAATGTAAATAAATCTTTTAGGCCAGCACAATTTTTTTCCCCCCAAACTCAGGAATTCTAACATACTTCAACTTTTAAATCTAACAGATTGATATGCTGCTGAAAGAGTATTTACTCTCTGGAGATATATCTGAAGCTGAACATTGCCTTAAGGAACTGGAAGTACCTCATTTTCACCATGAGCTTGTATATGAAGTATGATTACTTTCCCACAGCAAAGAGAATTTTTAAGTGTCCCTTTCTGCACCATAGTAATGCTTCTTTAATAATACATATTTTTCTTTCTTAAAACTATTAAATGAATTTAATTTTTATAATCATTATAAATCTATATAATCATTACACATTAGGGAAGGTATCTGATACATTTTAGGAGCAGTTTCTTAAGAGTTAATGACCAGAAATTCATTCACTATTTCATTAAATTTTTAGGCTATTGTATTGGTTTTAGAGTCGACTGGAGAAAGTGCATTCAAGATGATTTTGGATTTATTAAAATCCTTGTGGAAGTCTTCTACCATTACTGTAGACCAAATGAAAAGAGTAAGTATGACATTATTTTGAATAATTTTTAGGCTTATATTTTAACTATATAATGCTTATGGCTTGTTAACCAAAGTTTCTTTTTGATTTGTTTAGTATTATTATGCCTGTAGGTTTTGTTTTTGTACTGTTTGGGATTTGAAACTTGTAAGGACTCTTAGAATATAGTAACACTTTAGTGTTTTTTTTTTTTTGTCCCTCTATTTCCAAGATAATTTTGTGTTATTTTTGAAATGTTGAAGTCCTGTATTTATTTATTTGCAAGCAGAGAAAAAGCGAGTTAGAGAAAAAAAATGGGCACTACAGATGAACTAAAGATGCATGTGCCACTTTGTGCATTTGGCTTTACGTGGGTACTGGGGAATTGAACCTGGATCATTAGGCTTTCCAGGCAAGCACCTTTTCGTATTTTTAAACAAGGTAGTAAATGTAGAGGCAGGAAATTTGCTTACTCTAATGTTTGCCCACTGACATTTTAAAGAAAACACTGTCCTACAAATTAACTCTTTTCAAGGAACAGTTGGCTTTACATATAAAAAAATGATAATTTTATGGCATGTATTTTTACATGTTAATTTTATGTATAATTTCATTGTTTTAGGGTTATGAGAGAATTTACAATGAAATTCCAGACATTAATCTGGATGTCCCACATTCATATTCTGTGCTTGAGAGATTTGTGGAGGAATGTTTTCAGGCTGGAATAATTTCCAAACAACTCCGAGATCTTTGTCCTTCAAGGTACTTTAAGTATTTCCTCGTTGTAAAATACTTAACATATGGGAGATAAGATAATTTACTGTTATTCTAGTTATAATAAAAATATTACTTTTCTTGAAGAGAACTATTTACTTTGAATTTTTGGAGAAGCTTGTTTTGTTCCCTTGCAAATCTGTATTATTATTATTATATTATTATTATTATTATTATTATTATTATTTTGGTTTTTTGAGGTAGGGTCTCTCTCTAGCCCAGGCTGACCTGGAATTCACTATGTAGTCTCAGGGTGGCCTTGAACTCAGTGGTGATCCTCCTGCCTCTGCCTCCCAAGTGCTGGGATTAAAGGCATGTGCCACCACGCCCGGCTGTTGTTAGTGGTTTTTATGTTATATCAGAGTAGGTATTATTACCAATAACATGATGCATGTGTAATGTAACTTCTCCAAGTTTACATGACTAGTACATGATAGAGGCCAAATTTGAGTTTAGAATATTTTTAGATTTCAAAGATCTAAGGCTCTTATACTATATTTTTCATCACAGAATGGAAAAATAGAACTTGTGTGTCTTTGTGCATAGGTGTGCATGCTTATTTCTATGTATATGGATACATATGTATGGGTGTGTACATTTATATATGGAGGCCAGAGGTTGACATTGTTTTCCCTAATCAGTTTTTCCCACTTTTTTTTTTTGAAACGAGGTCTCCTATTCAACCTGCAAGTCACAGACTAAGCTAGACTTAACAGGCCAGCAAGCTTCAGGAATCCTGCTATCTCCACTTCCCTAGTATTGGGATTACAAGCATGTACTGCCATGCCTAGAATTTTTGTGTGTGTGCTGGGGATCCAATCTTGGGCCCCCATGCTTACACAACAAGCACTTTACCCACCAAGCCATCTCCCTAGCTTTCCTGTGTATTTCCATTCATTTTATTTTTTATTTTTTGTTTTTCGAGGTAGGATCTTGTTCTAGCCCAGGCTGACCTGGAATTCACCATGTAGTCTCAGGCTGGCCTTGAACTCAATGGTGATCCAAAAAAAAAAAATCCTCCTGTCTCTGCCTCCCAAGTGCTGGAATTAAAGGTGTGTGCCATCACGCCCAGCTCATATTCCCAATTTTAAGATTTAGATCATGTAACAATAGTACTAGGAAAGGAGTCAAACTAAAAGCTGTTAATAGATTTGTTTACATGAAAGATACTATTTAATTTTTAGGATACTATATGAGGTAAACTATCATTTCCTATATGTAAGAAATTAGAGGCTTACTGACAGTGTCAACATTATCCAAAGTCACAAAGATAAGTGAGAGACAGTTTAAAGTTTCTATTATCTCTAAAAACATTTTTTTAAAAATTTTATTTGAGAAATAGAGTTCAAGAGTACTTCAAGGCCTCTTGTCACTAACAGATGAACTCCAGATGCTTGCACCACCTATCTGGCCCTGTGTAGGGATTGGGGAATTGAACCCCAGCCCAGCAGGCTTTGCAACCAAATGCCTAGAACCATTCTCCTCTCTCCCCAGGACATTCTTCAAAAATTATTGTTTCTGGGACAATACATTATAAATAGAAAATAGAACAGATGGAATTACTACCTATAGTAATTTAAGAGCTACTTGAGTCAACTAACAACTTATAATGTCCAAATTCAAAGTGGTCATGTTGATTATATGAAGTAATGGATATGAAAATCCTTGGGAAAAATTCTAAAGTAAATCCACACACAGCTTTAAGTGGGTACTGGGGATATGAACTCAGGTCCTCATGCTGTGTGTAGCAAACTTTTTACCAACTGAGCCATCTTCCCATCCCTGAGAAGTGGGCTCATGGTTTGAAAGTGTGTGTGTGGTGGTTGGGTGGGTATGTTTTGCTTTATAGGTGATTAGGTAACTAGTATGTAACTTAAGGATTTGATAAGGGTTTTATTTATTAAAATAACTTATGATGCAAAGTTGCAGCTAAACATGTTTATTTTATTTACATTTTAAGTTTCCATATTAAAAATTACACATTAAAAATATGTAAGTTTTGTGTTTTTAAAATTCATTTTTTTATTTGCATGTGTATCATGTGCATGTATAGTCATGCCAGGGCCTCTTGCTGCTGCAAATGAACACTACCATGTGGTTGCACCACTATCTGTGTTTAGTTTATGTGGGTGGCTTGGGAGTTGAATCCAGGCTGGTAGGCTTTGCAGGAATGCACCTTAGCGGTCTTTTGAGTCCCAAGCTTTGAGTTTTGTTTTGTCAAGCTTTAGTCTCAGAAAAATATTTCCTGGTGTAAGGTCTTTTCTCTAGACAGTCTGGAAGCCATTGAGAAAGAAGTGGAAAATGGTGGGAAATAAAATTAATGGTAGTGGTAGAAATGGTTGGAAATTAGATTTTTGGCTTGGTGATGGGAACATTTATGTGCCAAACAATATGCATCAGTAAAACCTCCATTTTGGCAAGTCTTCTTGCTGTTGACTCTTTTATCCCTTATCTTGGTCTTGCATAGTCTCAAGCCTGTTCTTCCTCCTGGCCTATTTTTATAAAGAAGGGTTTCTTGAGTTTAGAAAGGCAGCAGGAATCCCAGAACGAAGCATAGGCTCAAATTAGATTCTGATGTTTTCCTTCCTTCAGATTATGACTTTTCTAAAGCCAAGAAAATAAATTGTTCAACATGGATAGTTTGATAGGTTCTAGTTTGTATAATTCTCAATCATTATTAAAAGTGTTTGATGTTTGGCTTCTTTCAGGTAGAGATACATATTAGAGGTAGAAATACATATTAAACTCCAAATAAAATGTCTTCATTTTTTTATTTTCACTTTAAGCTTTATTTAAACTCAGACACCTTTAACCTCTGGCCATCTCCCCAGCCTCCCCCCCCCCCATTTTATAAAGCTAAAGTGTATAGCAGGGAAAAGCTTTTTCAAAAGAATTAAAGACAGGATGACTTTAAAATAAACCAATATTAAGACCTTTTAAATCTTTTTTTTTGGTTTTTCAAGGTAGGGTCTCACTCTAGCCCAGGCTGACCTAGAATTCACTATGTAGTCTCAGGGTGGCCTTGAACTCATGGTGATCCTCCTACTTCTGCCTCCCAAGCACTGGGATTAAAGGCGTGCGCCACCACGCCCGGCTTAAGGCCCTTTAAATCTTAAATGCATAAGCAAAAACAAAACAAAAAAAAACTAGCATTTTAAGTTTCTTTTCATTGTTTCAGATTTTTATATGTATTCACTTTTTTTCTTTTCTTTACAGGGGCAGAAAACGTTTTGTAAGTGAAGGAGATGGAGGTCGTCTTAAACCAGAGAGCTACTGAAAATAAGAACTCTTGCAGTCTTAGATGTTATAAAAATATATATCTGAATTGTAAGAGTTGTTAGCACAGGTTTCTTTCTTTTTTTTTTTTTTATAAGTACTTGTTTTGGGTACAAGGCATTTCTGAAATTTTATAAACTTACATTTAAGGGTAATTTTTAAAGGAAGTATTTTTTTCTTTTTTCTTTTTTTTTCTTCGAGGGGATTAAAGGAAGGACAGAAAAGTAACCACTTAAGTGGAATATTGTAATAAGCTACCTTTTTAAAGTGCCATGTTTATGACCTAATCATTCCAAGTTTTGCATTGACGTCTGACTGCCACTCCTATATTTCAAGGACAGTGTTTTTTGTAGTAAAATCACTGGTTTATACAAAGCTTTATTTAGGGGGGGTAAAGTTAAGCTGCTAAAACCCCATGTTGGCTGCTGCTGTTGAAATATACTGTGCTTTGGGAGTAAGAAAAAAAAAAGTTGTTTTTTTTTTTTTGTCTTAAAGAATTTTTAAAAAAATGAGTTAGTCATGAGACTTTTTCATCTTTCCAGGAAACATATTGATTGGTCTTTAAAGACTAGACAGTTAAGTAAATGGTGGCTGGAACATCTATTTTTCTACAAAACTGGAAAAATGAACCCGGTTCTACAAGAATGTACAACAAAATAAAACGTGAAACAGTGTTAATTCTGTAGTTGGGAGTACATTTATTTTGTCCTAAAAACTTTTAGATTTCTTGCTTAGCATGCACAAGGCCCTGTGTTCAAACCCCAACATTGTAAAACCTAAAATTAAAGGTGGGTTTTGTTGTTTTTTTTTTTTTTGGAGATAGGGTCTTACTATGAAAAATCTGCAACAAAAAGACCCACAAACTTTTAAATTTTGTACAGCATAAGGAAGCATAAAAGACCTAGTGAATTAAAGCTGTTACATTTTATTTAACTTGCCAACATTTAAATCAACAGTACAGTGGTAAAAAACATTTAGGATTCTATTAGGCAAAATCTATGCAGTTCAATCTCTTTATTGATATGAACTTCAATGAAGTTTCTCTAATACATAATAGTTTTTAATAATTCTTAAATTGTTAACAAAAAAGGGTTAATGTTTTAAAAATTCTCCAAAGACTCAAAGCTTACCATTTACCCAAAGGCTTGAGAAAACACAACTTACCAATAAATTACTATTACCTAAAGAATGATCACATTTCTAACCTCTTATAACCTCTTATAAGAGCCTATTCATCAAAGATTCAAATTTAAACTCTCTAATGACTGAAGCAAACCAAGAATTACATTCATAATTTTTACAGGTAATTATAAGGAGTCTGTTGCTGTTCTAGGTACAGGTACATTTAGAATTAAAACTTCATATTTATTGTTTACATTTACCTTATGGATTTTTAAAGTACTTATTAGGTTTACATAAGTAACAATAATAAAAATTACAAGTTTTTATGTGGTACCTGGATGATAAAGGTGGTCATACAATTCTTCAGTTCTCAAAACTAGTATAATTAAAAGCTTAGTTTATTATAGAATATGTGGTTTCTTAAGTCAAATTTATTTAAAAAATGAGTTTGTCATTCCTGATATTGTTACTGGTCAGGCTAGACAACATTAAACTTGTCACACAGTACACAATTAGTTAAAAACATCTATTTTTAATTAATGTAAAAGTCCAACATACTTTATGTCAAGATTGGAACGTACTTTCAAATTAGGCTTCTGTACACATGTAAAGATGCATTATTTATAATAGATGCTTTTGGTTTCTTATGACTAGAAAATTTAGTAGTAGAAACTAGATGATTTGCAGTGCTAAGAACATTTCCAAAAGAAAGTACCATGAAATATGGCTCAAAATTCTGCTTTCACTACAAACCATTGTTTAAAATCATAAATTTCATGTCTTGGGTGCTTTAAAATTACATGCATATTCAGTTTTATTACCAAATTCTTTGCATACAGACACAGAATGTTTTCTACTTATTTATGAATAGGTAAGGTAGGATGTTTCCTTAGGTGTCCTTGGGTTATTTGCCGTTTTCTTTTTCTGCCATTTCCTGTTGACGGATTGTGTCCTGTGCTGCTTGCTGCATTTTCTCCAGTTTTTCCAGAGTCAAAGATTTTAAGGGTAAAAGTTTGGGTTTACACATCACCAATGTGGTTACGTCTTCCACAGACAATTGCCCTAAGTTTAATGAGAAATGAAAATTAATTCAAGGGAAGACTCAAGTTTGGTGGTTTGGATTTACAGCTAGAAAGAATGTCTTAAAAACTTAATCCATTGTCAATGAAAAATTTTTGTTGCTATATAAGCAGTTGTCCCGTAAGCAACATTTCTTAATACTGGCTTAATATGTATTAAAAACAAGGTGTGAACATTGTTTTGCATGTGTATGTTTGAGTATGCATGCAGGCCAATATCTGTTGCTCTCCACCTTATTTTTCTACAGGGTTTCACACTAGCAAGCAAGCCCTTAGAGATCTTTCTATCTGCCTCTCTAAAGGATGGAATTACAGGCATGCATCAGGATCAGGCCTGGCTTTCATGTGGGCGCTGGAACTTGGGTCTTTATGCTAGAGTAGCAAGTACTTTACCCACTGAGCCATCTCCCTAACCCCACGATTTAAACTTTTAATTAGAAGAATATATAATGCACAAAAATAGTACAAGGTATAATTTAGCATGAATACTCATTGTTGAATCTATTTTCCTTCACTTTTGGATCTTATGATGATGAACTCTATTATTACTTTCATTGAAAGTTTCATATTGTACATATAAAAGGATTTCTGGTTAAAAGAAATAGTTCTTTTTTTATTTTTTTAAAATATATTTTATTCATTTTTAAGCAGAGAGATACAGAGAGAGAGGGAGAGAGAGAGCACACCAGGGCCACCACCTTGTGGGTCTGGCTTATGTGGGTCCTGGGGAATTGAACCCAGGGCCTTAGGCACTGGAGGCAAGTGCCTTAACCACTGAGCCATTTCTCCAGCCCAAGAAATAGTTCTTGGTTATCCTTTTACTAGGAAAAAAGTGAGAATTCTCTTTACCGCTTACTCATGGAAAAAAAGCATATTAGTAAAAGTACAAATACAATAGTTGCAGGTGTTTGTTAACTTTTACAATGTAATACTGTCACTGTGTAGATCTCTTAAAGTCTCTGGCTTAAGTATTTGTGGTATAGATACCTTGTTTTGGAAGAACTTCCCGGAACATTGACCTCACTTCTGCCATATGTAGACTGTTGGATACAGCACTTTCTCCTTCAATGAGATATTAAAGTTCCTAAAGAATATTAACAAAGACAGTTTCACTATAGTTGAATAAGTAAAACCACAATTCCTGACTACATAATTTTCCCATTAGTTTTCTGTGGTTCTTTGAACTGAACCAAGGTTGAGATACATGTAAGTAAGCATCTGGATCTTGTCAGTTTTTGATAGTTATAATGGAGTGCTGAGTTCTATATTTTACCATCCAAGAGAAAACTTGGTAGATATTCAGTTTGTTAGAGAATATGATTCATGCATACCAGCTGAGGAAAAGGCATTTATGAGACATTCATCTTGGTTTATTGATAATGGCTTTTCTCCTAAATGGAGACTTAAAAAAACATGACTATGAACTGAGGAGGGGTGAAGCAGGTAGGTAGGAAGGGGAGCTACTAGGTAAACATTTCCTAACATTTGCACTGTTCTCAGTAGCTAGCAACTGATTTTTATTTATTTTTTTGAGGTAGGGTCTCCCTCTAGCAAAGGCTGACCTGGAATTCACCATGTAGTCTCAGGGTGGCCTCAAATTCACAATGATCCTCCTACCAAGTGCTGAGATTAAAGGTGTGTGCCACCACACCTAGCTTGATTTCTAATTTTAATTCTTACACATAACAATACCCTAAAGATCAGCTAATAGTCTACACAGCTATAATCTGCAAAGAAGAGTACAATGATAAACTGACTCCTCAAAAGAAATGAATATGCTTCCAATACTATTACCTACTGCTGAGATACTACATGCTTGAAGAACCAGCATATACCTTTATCCAAGCATATATGCCATCTTTGGCCAAAGACATTTGCTTCAAGTGTTAATCCCAGATTACTGCTATACTGGATACACAAGATGTAGAATGACCCTTCCAGACAGTCCCACCCATTTAGTGATGTTTTACTACACTGATGTAACCTTACCATATGTCTTTCACAACATCACCACAAAAGATTTATTATTTATAAAGTGATGCTGGCCTAGTGCCTGCCTTTTCCACCCACAGTAAATTATAATCAAACGAAGCTGCTTTTGGTCTTAGTCATTCTTGTTCCACTACTCTTTGGACATTCCTAATAAAGGCTTCCCACTTTACACCCTTCAAGGTTCTTACCCTCTAGTGCATACTACTCTGCAATGTCTAGATTACTGAGAAACCTCTATTTCAGTACACTTGCCATCACAACTTTAACCCATCTGCTCTCTATCAGAAAGATAGAGAATAAAGCAACTCATCAAATGGTAAAAATACTATGCAGTTTCCTTAGAATGCACACCTTGTACTACATTCATTCTTATTTAGGCCCAATTGATACATAACAGTCAACCTTCCCCCACCCCTTCCAGGCTTGGTGGAAGGCTAATAACAATTACCTTTGCATACAGTCAACCAATCCCCCTTAACCTCTCCATGAAAGACATCACAATGAAGACAGTATTCCACATTTGACACAAACCTGACCTGTGCCACTAACACAGATGGCACTACTGAGCTTGTTAAAGGAAAGCACAGCAAGCAGCTCTGTATTTTTGCATGCATTACTAAAATGCTCCAGTGCTAGGTGAAGAAACAGCTGCTTATAGAGAATGAGCAACAATTAAGTTGGCACCTTTGTTTGCTTTTAGTCTATACCTCTTACGCATCCAAAATCTGGGAGGAAAACAGACTTGGTGCTCAGTGCTCCGTTTGACTAAGCCATTGTTAGTGGAAAGGGTGTGTTGGACCTGGTGGCTGAGATCAGTGTCCCTACTTGTCTAGGTGGTTTCTGCTTTAGTAGGGCTGATTCTTTTCCCCTGGTGCCTTAGGCATCGGCAGGCGAGAAACAGGAAGGGAAGGGCTAAAATAAGCAAGGTGGTGGTTGGATGGGCAGCACTAGCCAGGCTACACTATTCTGATAACTGCTTGGAGAGTCTACAATAGGAAGGAACATTTACTTCCTTCTCCCACATAGCATGTTACCAGCTGAACATAAGTGTCTCGTACAGTGTAGTATAGTCTTCTAAGCATACAGTAATCATACAAGCACACATACAACAGGGACAGATGGACTGAAGGAAACATAAGAGCTACTGCTGACACTCATGTATCATACAACTGCTGTGATCATTCAGTAACTGAGTGCCTATCATGCTAGACAGTTCATCATCGAACAAAACACAAAAAAAACCCCTTTGCTTCTGGAGTTTACAGCTTGCAGTAAAGAGAAAAAAAACAATGCAAAAAGGAAGCAAGTGCTACAAAAAATAAAATAGTTTAAGGAGACTTAGGAAGCCTGGTGGAGGATAATCCAAATGCAACAGGAAAACCATTATGATCCCATTAGAGTGACACTTAAAGACTTTGTGGGTACAAGTGTATGAGTTGTGTCTTAAAATTGGCAACAGACTCCTTGAAGCATTCATCACAGTAAAATTCTGCATGAAGTAGAAATATGCTTTTCTGGAATAGGGGAGATGGCTCAGTGGTTAAAGGCACTTGCTTTCAGAGCCTGCAACATGGGGTTTGACTCCCTAATACCATGTAAAGCCAGATGCACAAAGTAGCACATGCATCTGGAGTTCGTTTGTAGTGGCAACAGTCCCTGATGCCTCCTGTTTGCAAATAATTTTTTTAAAATTATACTTTTCTTGGTTAAGTTTTAGAAAGGTGATTATGAAAGTGGAGATGGGAAATGAGATTAATCATGCTGGTTTATCCACACGCCCCCTTTTTTTTGTAGTCAAAAAGGGAATTTATTGGATTAGCTCACAGGAGTCCCACAATAGCAGTTTGCAAGCTCGAGAGTCAAGGAAACTGGTAACCACTCAGTCCACATGGCTGGATGCCTCAGGAATCCCAATCCAGTACTGAAGGCCTAAAAGCTTCCTGGGAAGTCACTGGTTTCAGTCCAGGCTGGAATGCTGAGGAAGCTTTGTTCCAGTGCTGAAGAGATGCACAACCACAGGCCCATTTTTATAGGGAGTTGAACAGCTGCACAGACCTAACATGGAGATAGTAGTCTGTGAGTTCACTACTCTCAACCTTGCTTGCTTCCATTCTCCTTTCATTGTCTTTAGGCATTTTGAAGGATATATGAACGGAACCCTGGCAAATACTATTGATCTGCATATGAAAACACCACCATATTGTTCTTGGGGATATTACAGATTTTTTTGAGACAATTTCATAGCTACTAAAATTTGAGATTTTCTTTTCAGTAGCAGAATGTTCTAGAAACCCCAATATACTAATGTATGTGATGAATCTGCAACAGAATTGCTTCCTAAATTTATTTGCTCCTAAAATCATTTTAAAAAGTGTCTTTTATGGGACTGGTATTCCCTAAAGCACACTTAGGAATTTAGAAGCCATTTCAACATGGCATATGTGGTAAGATGCAACAACAGGTGAAGCAAATATGGAAAATATCAACATTTATAAGTAACTAATTTTTAAATCACATTTCTTCTTAATGTAATTCATCAAGAGCAACTAAAGAATTACTCATCTCTTTAGTAAGTAAAAGTTCAGATAATCTTGGACAAAACTCTTTTAAAGGAACTACTTAAATATGAAAAGAGAAAATCTTGCAGAATATTTGACAAAAATAACAGCTATTTTTGTTCCCTATCATAAGGAAATTCTGATGTGGGAGCTTCTGTAATAGAAGTACGCCATTTTCTGTCAAAATGTCAACTAATGATTATATATGGACTTTATTTTTTAATCTTATTACA
Organism: Zapus hudsonius; assembly: GCA_004024765.1. Taxonomy (NCBI): domain Eukaryota; kingdom Metazoa; phylum Chordata; class Mammalia; order Rodentia; family Dipodidae; genus Zapus; species Zapus hudsonius. The sequence continues at coordinate 11,933 of PVHP010006911.1, read as the reverse complement.
TGTATGTCTGTTATTAATAAAAGGTTAAGAACAAGAGTTAAGTTCTCGGATGAGGGGTCATTTTCCACTGAGAGTAGGTCAAAGTCAGAACAACCGAGGCATAATAACATCTAGGTTTAAAAATCCTGGATTGGGTCAGATGAGAAGAAATAGGCACATTAACAACCATAATACAAGCTAAGTTTTATACTTAAAGTCTAAGTAGAAATGAGGAACAATGTGTAAGGCAAAGATGATGGGAGAGGAACTTCAGGTTTGGGTAACAGTTTATGCACAGAAATGAGAATGGACAAGTAATCCAAAGCCAGAGTATGATGGAACAGAGGGAGCAATACTATAAAAGTTACTATCAACTAGTTGGGAAACAAATTATACCCAAACTGATTTATAAGGAAATAAACATAACCATTGAAATGTCAAAAATGAAAAAGACCTGGATAGACTTAAGATAGGGCAATTAAAAGACTTTTTAAAAAGTAGTCTAATGCAGGAGAGAACTATTTTAATCTTAGCAGCAAGCTGGATTGTGAAATCTCGAAGCCAAAGAAAGCAAAAGGAGATAAATAGGGGAATGAGGACAAGCGAGAACACACATGGTTGTTTTACTGAGGCAGGATTTCACTCTAGTAGCCCAGGTCAACCTAGAACTATGTAGTCCACACTGGCTTTGAACTCATAGTGACCCTCCAATCTCAGTTTCCCGAGTGCTGGGATTAAAGATGTGCCACCATGCCCAGCTATCAGTTTTGGGTATATTAATGAAGAGATGCTTGTGAGATTTTTATGAAATGCCTGAAGCCTGGCAGGGTGGCTCACATCTATAATCCAAATACCCTGGAGACTGACATGGGAGAACTGCCGTGAGTTCAAGGCCAGCCTGGGCTAGAGTGAAACCCACATCAAAAAAAAAAAAAATCCAAAAAACAATCAAAAAGCATTAACAATGATGAAAATGAAATGCCAGATAGGTAAAAGAAAGTATGAAATGGGTATGAAATGGTGTATTGGAGTAGAAGGAATGAAGTTGCTCCGGGTGGCAAACAATGCTACACATTATGAAGAACCAGAGAAATGTCATGCTGGAATTAGAAATTATTTTGCAACAAAGTTCTGCTTGATTTGACCATACCTTAAACTGGCCTGGAATTTCTCTGAGTGTGCTCTGCCCCTCCCCACATCCTGACTATGCTATCACTCTTTCTGGGCCATAAAAAGACCCAGGCCATCCAGAGGACAAAATGCTAACAGGGCAAAAGGGTTAATGGCTAAAAGTTGTAAAAAAGTTAACTACAGGGAGGCCAAACTTCTCCCCCCTAAGATAAGACAAGAGAAAATTTATACCAGGGATAGTGCTGCCCTGAGAAACAGACAGGGCAAACAGACGCAAAGATAATAGATAAACATGCCTTAAAAGTTGCTTATACTTTAAAGAGGTTATCTAGTTATTTTGACTCACATAGAATTTACAGCTAACTGCACTATTTCACCTCTGTAAGTCCTAATTGCACTCCTGTTTGATAAATTCCTTATTGGAAATGTTCCTAGGTTTTGGAGATAAAAGCCCCACTTTTTCCTTTGTTAGTTGCTATTCTCCAGAGCCCTGCATTTGGGCAAGATAGCCACTGGCCAGTTCCTGTGTGCACAAATACAGCTTGCTTTAATTTGGCCTAAATTTGAGTCTGTGGTCTTTGCGTTCGTGGGTTCAACAATAATATATCCTCCATTAACCAGGCAACAGCATTCATAAAACAAAAAGCAACCAATATGAAGACAAAGATTTCAAAAGTCCTTTTGGACCTGAATGTTGTAGATGACCTTTAAATAGAACCTTTGGTGAAATATACCTATTACCTACTTGGAAAAAACTGCCTGCATCATAGTCCTTTGGTCAAGATCATATGGATCTCTAAGCTGGCCACAAATTAACTCCTTTATATTTTAAAATTGGAGCTTGTAGCCTGTGTCTTATAAATAGCAGGGAGCTAACTGAATGAGTCTAAGGCATATAATGTTACTTGTTTTTTTGAAACACATGTTCTGAACAAGATAAAGAAAAACAGAAATATATATTCTAGACAAAATAAAGGAAAAATCAGAAGAGACAGCAGAGGCAAGGACATCAGGAAGCTACAGTTGTTGAGACAATGAATTTCCATACTAAACAATGAGAACAGACATTATGAAGATGTAATAGCTATTCAAGGTTGCAAGAAGCTGAGGTTCAAACTTCTACCTTTCCACTCACCACACCCTTTGGTGATAAGGAAATGGTCAAGGGTGACTGAGATGAGCTAACATGACTGAGTGACTGAATGGTGCGTCTTAATTTAAGCTGGTAATATAGGGCAGGAGAAAGTAGGGATGGAAGGATAAAGGCTATGAGTAGGTTGAGACTCAATGAGTCTGTAATGCCCAGAGACAGTAGCCTAGGCTATGGAGGTAGACTGAATCACTGAAGACGGATACGGAAAGATGGTGACTGGTGGGGGAAAAAAAAGGATGAGATGAGCATAGTGCAGCAGTTGAGAGAAGCACATGAAGTTATAGAACTTAAAAAAATTACTAAACTTTATAAGCCCTAATTTTATGCAAAACCAAAATCTTTTATTAGTATTAACTTGAGAAAGTTAACATATTCAAAATATCATTCAAGGTGGTGCATGCCTGTAATCCTAACATTTGGGAAGTAGAGGCATGAAGATCTGAAGTTCAAGGCCATCCTCAGCAAGTTTGAGTCTAGTCTGGGCTACATGAGATCCTGTCTCAAACAAAAAAATAACATCTAAAGGGTATAATTCATATAAGACATCAGCCCCTAGCACATCATAATGGCTCAATGAGTGCTAGCAATTCTTGTTATATTGTACTACAATAATGTCATAAAACTAGATTCTTAGGGGGCTGGAGAGATGGCTGAGTTAAAGTTGCTTGCTTGCACAACCTAATGGCCTTCGTTCAACACCCCTGTACCCATGTAAAGCCAGATGCACAAAGTGGCACATGTGTCTGGAATTCATTTACAGTGGCAGGAGGCCCTGATGTATCTCTTCTTTCTCTTACCCTGTCTCCCCTTGCAAATAAATAAAACACTGGATTCTTAGAAAAATGTCTATCAAAACCTATTGGTTATAGAGGTTTATTACTAAAATTTAATGAAGACAAACAGAATTAAGCATGAAGATTTTATAATCATTCACTTATCTTCCTATATAAGGATCAACCAGGCCAACCCCACTTCTCTTCTGAGATCAGACCTGTTCAGAGTGGTCTGGCTGTGCACTCACACCCATTCTCTACAGCCATATCCTCATTTAAAAGTCTCAGGCTCTATTGATTGAGCTAGTCATGCTGCTAAATACAGACTAATTTAAATGTTCAGGTATCTACCTTAGATTTATAGCAGCAGTGTTTTAACAGATTTTCTATATAATTTATATACAATCTTTATTACTCCAAAAGGAGATTTTAGAGTTTAATTACTCTGGGCACTACTAAAAATAATTGAATTATCCATGCACCCTTCCTCCTGCTGTATCCCATATACACATTTTGCTCAATTTAATGCACTAAGACCAGGTCTAGGATAAAGCTACTTGTCCAACATTATATAGTTGATAAATTGAGAAACAGGATTTGCACTCATATCTCCCTTATTCCACTACCTGGTTCCATTTTCAGTTTTCTCTGTACCTGGATGAATGGCTTGGAGGCCCCAAGTAGATTTACTGTGGAACTCCACCAAAAGAACATAAACTTGCAAGATGTTGAATAAAAGTAGACTAGACTGAGTAGAAACTAATGAAGGTTGAAGAAACATACTATGCCAAATCCACAAGACTGGACAGCGTCTTTTAAATTTAACTTTTTAAAAATTATTTTTGACAGAGTGAGCAAGCAAGAGAGAGAGAGAGAGAGAGAGAGAGAGAGAGAGAGAGAGAGAGAGAGAGAGAATGAGAAAATGAATGTGTATACCAGGGCCTCCTGTATGCACCACTTTGTGCATCTGCTTTATGTGGGCACTGGGAAATCGAACCTAGGCCATCAGGCTTTATAGATAAACAAGCCCTTTAACCACTGAGTTATCTCTCTACCCTGGAACTGGACAATTTTAAAGCCACTATAGACCTTTACACAGGAGGATAAAAATAAAAAGAATCAAGCAGTAAGCATGCAAACTAAAGAACTATTATTTTTTTTCTCTCTTTAGTTTGGGAACTGTGTCACAATCAGACCAATGTATGGGTCTAACCAGAATGTGAGTGTTTTCTTCTTGCTTCATAATTTATCTAGCTGTTAATTTGTGTTCCAATTGTTATGTCTTGACACTACCCTGGAAAGTTTTGCAGGAGTAAAATCTGGTCTTGACTATGAATTTTGTTCACAGCAGTTATTTTTTTTGGGGTGTGTGTGTGCTCCTGCTGCTGGTGATCAAACCCAGCGCCTTGTCTGTGCTAATTAAGAGCTCTACCAATGAGCCCCAGCCCCAAGTATTTTCAAAATAACATGCTACTAGAACTTTCACTTTGCAAGCAAATATGCAATATTTTAAGAGCTTACAAGTTTCATTTTAGTAAACTATTATATTACAGGTCATGAAAGCTCATTCAGAGTGCAGGCAAAAGTATACTGATGAAACCAAGATCACTGCTTAAATGCTAAACAGGATTATTAGCTTTAGGTCACACCCTATTTTTGTCTAGCTATCCAGAAAATGCAGGCTGTGGTCACAAAAGTGCCAGACAGAAAAGGGGAAAGATTACTAAAATCTAAATTCCATCCCTGATAACTCAAAGCATAAGCATATGCATCAGATTTATCAAAATTAAAACATATTATAGATGTAAAAAAGCCAAGTTTTGATTTCTAAATATGCCTCAGCAGGATTTAGATATGTTCTGAAAAATGTTTTCTAAGGTACACTAAATTTTGCTGGTCAGGTTTGGTTTTTGCTAGGAACTCCACAGATCCATCCCCAAAAGTGAATGTGGTTATTCTCCTTAATGTGCGTCTACTACTCTTAGCTTGTTTAGTCTCTACAGTCATTCTTTAGTCCTCTCCTAACTTATCCAAATTCATCAGTTTATCTTAACCATATAACCTGTATTTCTAAAATATAACATGGAATGCTTCAGGGTATCCTAGGAGTCCATGTGTTTTAAACAAGTTATGACAATCAACGGTAATGTATGATTTAAAACAGATGCTTGTAATAGATTTCCCCCCTATCAATCTATTTACATTCATCCTTTAAAAGGGTACAGTTGAACTCTGACACTAACTAGCTAGTGGGTTCTATTCTGTTTATACTTTTAAGTGGGATACAAGGTTATACTCTGCTATACTAATAACTAGTTGTGACCTGGAATACAATTCTTTTCTTTTTAAATATTTGCAGTGTGTGTGTGTGTGTGTGTGTGAGAGAGAGAGAGAGAGAGAGAGAGAGAGAGAGAGAGAGAGAGAGAGAGAGAGAGAAGAGATGAGATGAGACAGAGTGAGCACCAGGGCTTCTAGTTGCTGCAAACAAGCTCCAGATGCATGTTCCACCTCGTGCATCTGGCTTTATGTGAGTACTGGGGAATCCAACCCGGGTCCTTAGACTTTGCAGGCAAGTGCCTTAACCACTGAGCCATCTCTCCAGTCCCCAGAATCATTTCTTAACAAATCAGAGGCCTGGTTTTAGTATCTGTCCTAATTTTAAGGTTCAAATGAAAAAAGTATAAAAGTAACTAGAAATATAGTATTATTAGTTTCAATTTTAAAAATTACTTATTTTTTAAATAAAAAGCTTGTACTCTTATATACCCTCACCTCAATTGTACTGAGTGTCTTCTTCACTGGGTTTATTGGTATTAATTGTGGGCAGGTCCAATTTTCATATCACTATAATAAAGGGTTTGTTCTAGACTGCCATTTAAGGAAAACTTCAAGTCTAAAAATCTGAGTATTTACAAACACCTTATTAGCTGTAACACAGTACAATCTATTTAAAGCTCCTTTGCTTTTTACTTAACATGTTTCCATGTAAGAAATACAGAGACCATAAAGCTGGTGCTTGGTGGTCCCAAACCAGGTAAATGTTTCCTGGCAAGCTAGATGTTTAGAAAATTTAGAAAGCTGTTTAGAAAAATGAATTTTTAAAACCTGGAGATATCACATAAAATTCAAATTTTTAGCTCTCCTTGGAAAATTTGGCAATACTTGGTAAGCATGTGCTATCTAATTCTATAGTTCTCACAACCGAACCATTGTACTGCAGTAAGATACAGAGCCATGGCAATTCTGCATGTGAAGAGTGTTCATCACACCCTTTGGGCATTGATTAACTTTGGTTTTGTTTGCTTGCTTTTTGATACAGAATCTGGCTACAGTTGCCCAAGTTAGTTTGGAACTCCAGAGCTCAAGCAATTTTCCCACTTGAGCCTTCTTAGTAGCTGTGACGATTGGTGCACACCACTGTATTTGGCTTGGTAGGCACTGAAAACCAAACCACAGTCTCCAGGAACTGAAAGAAGCACCAGAACCAACCTTTTATGTAAGCATCATTATTCTTTTGTAAATATTTATTAAATTAACTCCTTTTGTAAATTCAGGAGATGGCGCCTAGGGCTTTGAGTATCAAGGGCTCTACCATTGAGGTATACCTCCAGTCCCATAGTTTTCACCATAAATATGAAAATAAGGTGAAAGGGAGAGCCCAGAAAGGTGATATGCAGTAAGCACAAACTAGTAATGCTCACTCTCACTGAAGCAATTAAATATGCCAGCAGGTACTTTGTATGGACTGACAATCTCCATCTGGAGAAGCCAAGTAACATCAAGTGTTATACAGTTGGAGACCTTGGTAGTTTCTGTTCTACTCTGCTACCTGGCATCTGCTAGTTGAAAAAGGTTACATGTTCAATTTGCTAATTAATTCAGACTCATGTGAATAAAATGTGTTATGTCTAGTTTTTGAAATGTGACTAGACCTCAGAACAGGAACTGTTCTCAGTAGATTTTGACAATGCCACTGGCTCCAGTATAGATTCTATTAAAGGTTCATAGAATGTGCTTTTTGTATGCCCTACTTATGCTGTTTTCTAGTAACTTCTCCTATTTCAATATTTAGTTTTAGACAGTGGTCCTAAAAATACTTACCATGGGCTGGAGAGATGGCTTGGCGGTTAAGTGCACTTCCTGTGTAAACATGAGGCCCTGACTGGGCCTGACTCTGCCAGCATTCAAACCTCCAGAACCTATATAAAACAGCTGGGTGTGGCCGAAAGCACCTAAAACCCTAGTCCCTCAGGGGAACAGAGACCAGAGGATCTTTAGAGCCCCACAAACTCAGGGTAAAAAGAGACTGAGGCTCAAAACAAGACCAGGTGGAAGACTGATGGAGTGGGATACCCAGAGGTCCACTCCAGCCACCACAAGCAGGTGACCCCTGGCAGAGGTAAGGGTATGGGGCACCACAAGGGCACAAATACATCCATATACTACACACACACACACCCCATTAGCCTTTAGGAAAATTACTTTTTTAATAATTGTGCTATGTGGTTAGCTATTTCAATAGTATGTAAAGAACATTTGTTAGTTTTAAAAAATATTTTCATTTATTTATTGAGAGAGAGAGAGAGAGAGAGAGAGAGAGAGAGAGAGAGAGAGAGAGAGAGAGAGAATGAATGCATGTCAGGACCTCCAGCAGCTGCGAATGAACTCCAGATCATGAGCTACTTTGTGCATCAAGCTTTAGTTTGTACATCTAGCTTTATGTGGGAACTGGGGGATTGAACCTGGGTCTTTAGACTTTGTAGACAAGTGCTTTAACCCCTGAGCAATCTCTCCAGCTCAAGATTTGTTATTTTAATATTTTTTTATTTATTCATTTTCAAGCAGAGAGATGAGAGAGAGAGAGAGAGAGAGAGAGAGAGAGAGAGAGAGAGAGAGAGAGAAAGAGAGAGAGTACCAGGGCTACCACCTTGTGGGTCTGGCTCATGTGGGTCCTGGGGAATTGAACTTGGGGCCTTAGGCACTGGAGGCAAGTGCCTTAACCGCTAAGCCATCTCTCCAGCCCAAGATTTGTTATTTTATATAAGTCCTCAAAGCCTAGTCCTCAGATGAGCTACATCAAAATCCCCAGTACTATTATTAAAAATACATTTTGTGTTCTAAAATTCTCCAGAAGTCAGAAACAAATTGGACTGCTTTAGAAGTTAATAGTACCATATTCTGGCCACATTCTATGTGCTATAAGACAAGCTTTACTCTATATACATGAGTTAATTCTTTTAAACAAATTTACATGCTCATAAGACTCCATTTAATAGACAGCAGAGAGACCATGTAAACTGTGCAAAAATATCTGGTAGTGAATGGTCATATGCCTGAAACCCAGGTCTGATTCTAAAATCTTAGCCTGAACTGGTATATTATTTTGTTTTCTTAAACTCAGAGTCACCTCAAAATTGTCTCATAGTTTCATAAATAAATTTACAACTACCAAAGAAAGCAGCTGATGAAGTACATTATTTAACTTTTAGAAATGGCTTAAAACATTCCACACCTACCAAACAGGAATTTTACTCAGAGCATTTTCTTCTTTTATTTTTGAAGAGGAAGCATACGTCTAGAATAGGAGGAGCACAAGAGCGTGGCTGTCTTGGAAGTTTTCCTTTGGTGATTATAAATTCCACAAACAGTTCTCTATCCACTGGGCAGAGAATGTTCCTAATGAACTAAGTGCTAAGTATAATCTTGATTTTGCAATTTTTAATAGGCTGTGCTTAATGCTACTAAAATGCCATCACAAAAACATCAGGAGCAATTAGAACTTGCAAAAGAATTTCAGTAAGAAATAACATTGCCTAAATTGGATTGTGGCCAGATGAACAACAGTTGCCTTGGTATGTGCTTTGATAACATCAGGATTCATCTGTGTTTGAATTGCAGAGCTCACACATCTTTCAAAAACACTCACAGTGTGCCAGAAGTTGAAACTCAAACTGTGCTGACATCAGTACACTTTACTAGAGATTTCACTGCATCAGCTCTAAGTACAGGCAAAGGAGCAGGGCTTCATGAAAGGTGAGTGAGTGATGGCCAGTTCAAGGCAGCAACATATGCTCCACAGGTGCAGGAGGATTGAACACCAAACTCTGTGTGCTAAGTAAGAAAGATGGGTTAACTAGCAACTCATGGCAAGGATACCCATAGTTGCATTTGAGAAAGCTTAATCACAATTAGAAAAGTGTTAGGTATTCCTACAAAAATGTCAAGTAACCCTCCTCTAGTTTAACTTCCTCAAAGGTTAGTGCCATAGACAGGAAAAGAGATGGAGATAGTTGTAGATTAAGGTTAAAGAGCACTGTCTGTGAACAATACATACATTTTGATCAGATTCTAATTTTGGGGGTGAAAGAAGTTATAAAAATGATATTCTTAGGCTGAGGAGATAGCTCAGTAGGTAACAGTAACCTTGTAAGCATGTGGATCTGAGTCAGATAGCCAGAAGCTGTGTGAAAAAAGCCAGGTGTGGTGGTGAGCAATTGTAATCCCAGTGCTGGGGACAGGAGGATCCCTGAAGCTTGCTGGCCAGTCAGTCTAGCCTACTTGGTGAGTTCCAGGCCACAGAAAAACCCTTATGTCATGCAGACATACCTGTGTACTCAGGCAAACACACATGCAAAAGAAAAAAAAACATTATTTTTGAGTCAATTAGGAAAATTTGCAGTTTGTACTTTAAATGTAACAGAGTCATTAATTTTCTTAGCTGTAATAAACATACTGTTTTTCAGTAGAATGACTTCAAAATTCTTAGGAAATTCATGTTAGAAATCTTAGGGGTTTCTGCCAAACAATAGTCTATACAACTTATTTCCAAATAATAATACATGAGGAGGAACTTATATGTCACACATATGCCAAAATAGTAACAACTGTTGTATGTAAGTGAAAGATACTGGTATTTTCATTACATTCTTTTAATTTTTATTTTTTGAGACAGGGTTTGACTATGAAGCCCAGGTTAACTATAAACTTGTGACTGTCCTGCTTCAGTCACCTGGGTGCAGGTACATCATATCCTGCTCTTTTAGCTTTTTAATGTCTGAACACTGTCACAATAAAACATTGTGCTTGGGCTGGAGAGATGGCTCAGTTGTTAAGGTGCTTGCTTGCAAAGCCTAATGACCCAGGTTTGATTCCCCAGTACCCATGTACAAAGTGGCCCATGCATCTGGAGTTCATTTGAAGCAGCTGGAGACTCTGGCATGCCCATTCTCTCTCTCTCTGCTTGCAAAAAAAAAAAACCCTAAAAAATAAACAAACCCCAAAACAAAACAATAAAACCCCCAAACCACTGAACTGGCACAGAACAGTATCATGCAGTAAAGATTTCAGAGGGGAAATTTAAGAAAAAGTTGAGCAGTAGAGGCTATGTTGAGTTCCTGATAAGTTGAAGATCCATCAAACTTGGCTGAGAATGTCTTAGACATCCAGAAGATTCCCAATGCATTCAACCTTTCAGTAAGAATTCACCAAGGTAGTCGTGTCCACAATGGATTTGACAGGCAGTTGAAGCGGACACAATCCATTCTATTTAGGTACAAACATGGCAGTGAATATAAAATCGTAAGCATCAGATACATGAAAGATCTAAGTGCTAGATAAGCTCAAAGGAAATTACATTGCATTGGGCAGAATCTGGAACTTTATCTCCATCTCCAAGGATAACAGAATCATGGATACAAAATGTCAAAACGTTGCTATTAACACACAATAATTACCTCCAGAAGGAACAAGAGTAGTTCATTTTGCCTGGAGCATGAACACTAAGCAAGGAAAAAATTAGGCAATCTGCACACTCATGGGTTGCTCACCTATAATTTTTATTTAAATTTACCTGAAAATTCTAATCTTTTTCTTGAAGCGTTTGGAATCCAACCTGGAGTTATCGGGATGATGGAAATCTTCACTCTAACCTACGGAGGGAGCTAATAAGATGATGTCATAGCCTCGCACGACACTATCAAACATTTCAGATAACATTTTAAAAATAGTAAGCGGTAGGTACGAAGGATTAAGACAGCACACTCTTCAGCCAGAACTTCGGAAAGGAGGCGAGTTCAAGAGCAGCCAGAGCGCTGCAGACAGGAGGTCGGGCGGAGGTAGGGAACCCGGGCGCCCTAGGAGCTGATTGGCTGTCGCTAGGCCCCGCCCCCAGGCCAGCGCTCCGGCCTTTCCCGCCCCGCCAGGCGCGAGTCCCGCAGCCTGGCCCCCGGGAAGAAATCCTCCTTTCCCGCGGAAGCCCCTCGGGGTCCCCTGCACGCGGTCCACCCGGCCCCACAGAGGGGCGCTCACCTCTCGGCAACCTCGGTGCAGAGGCACCCACTACTCCGCCTCCTAGCTGGTCACTTCCGGGCCGGAGGGACTTTGGAAGCCCTAGTAAAGCAGGCGCCAGGAAGCAAGCCTGCAGTTCCCGATTCCACAACACGCAGACACACCCTTCCCAGGCCGTTCTGCCGTCCGTCGCCAGGGTGACGAGCAAACTGGGCGAAGGAAGAGCACGTCACACGCGGGACAGGAAGCCAGCGGACAGTTCTTGCCATGGTCAATGATGGCTGCCCTGGCTTCGACAGTCACTTCCGATCGGGGGTGGCTTCTCTACCCCGCGGGAGGCTTCCTCGGTGATAGAGCGAGCCAGCGGCGCACAGTGGGCGGGAGACCGCGCAAAGCCGCTGAGGAAAGGAAAAGGGCGGAGACAGGGAAGCTGGTGCCCACATCTCTCTGATTGGACAACTTCGTGAACTCTGGCTCCGCCCACCCCCTTCCTTAGCGAATGACGGGCGCGCACAGGGAGTGGGGCGGGGCGACGGGAGCGAGAGTGCGGAGGGGCAGGGCGGGGCGGGGCGGGGCGCGTGGGGGAGGGGCGGGCGGGCGGGGGGCGGCGG